>FTLJ01000223.1:0-82823 GCA_900155495.1 Porogramme epimiltina
TGGATTGGGGGGGGGGTGAGAGAGAATGCGAGGATGGCATGCGTGGCGATCGTATGTGTGCGACGTGGTGGTGCAGATGTACTAGATGGCAGTGGAGAGTGATTGGGGGTGGTGCGAGCGAGTGAGACGGAGGGCGATCGAAAGCGTGGAATACGATACATGACAACGGAACCATAAGTAGACGAGGATGACACTACAACACGGATAGAGTTAAAAGTATGCGGAGGTATATGGGCATGAATATGGGTACACGACGATGCAACCAAGAGGGGAGAAGACGACAGCAAGTCCGTGCACGTGGCCACGGATGACCCAAGATACGAGGATGCAACCGAAAGGAGATGGGGAGAAAAGAATGCAGAGGATGTCGACTGACGCACGATTGTGCAACCAGTTAGTGCTATGACGCGGACGGCGACGCGGGTGGCGAGGGCTGTGGCGAGGGCCCTCGTTTTCGACGCTCGTCCGCGATCGTGAGCATGCTCTTCAAACTCTTTTCGAGGACAGGCTTCGTCAGCACGCTGCAGGGGGCGCACACGGACCACACGTCAGCCACCATCACCCCCGCAAAAGGCGCGAGAGAGCACTCGAGCACTCACCGATCCACCCCGGCCTCCAGGTACTCCTGTTGGTCACTCAGCAGCGCGTTCCCGGTCACCCCCACCACGAAGTCCTTCCGCCCCATGGTTCGCAGCTTCGCGACCGCCTCGAGGCCCGAGAGCACCGGCATCTGGTTGTCCAAGAACACCACCGCGTACCGGTGCATCTCTCCCCCGCCACCGGTCCCACCCCCGCCCCCCGGATCCATTGCGACGCCGTCGAACGACAGACCACCGGAGCCTGTGTCCTCGGACGATGGCGTCTGGTGCGTGGTCTGGCCCGTCAGGATCAGCTCGAGCGCCATCTCGCCGTTCTCCGCAGTTGTCACCCGGCACCCGAGCCGTGTTAGCATCCGACTCATTAACTTCCTCGTCAGCGGGTCGTCGTCCACCACAAGCACGTTCAGCTTCGTCTCGTACTGCACCGTCCCCGAGGACCCCACGTGACTCGGTCCAGAACCGGTGCCTGATCCGGCGGACGGCGTGGGCGAGATCAGCGCGCCGTCGACGGTGAACGTGCTAGCCTTCGGGAGGTGCGTGAGGTGGAGGCCGCGCATCGTTTCCGTCGGGCGAATGAGGATCGGTGGGGGCCGGTCGGGAATGCGCGCGGACTCGTCCTTGTTCTCATCCCCGCCAAGGGGCTCCGACTCCGTCCCAGTGGAAGGGTCGCCGATCATCCTTGTTGGTGGACCTTCCGCTGGGTTTGTCGAGATCTCGACCAGCCCGCCTGTGGCGTGATCGTCAGAACCCTCAGGTGTATCACGACAAGATCGGGAGGCTTACCTTGTTCCATGATGCTGTGCAGTGCGGATGAGGAATACGACTGGCCGAACTGCCCGGACGAGCGGAAGTGCGGAGTGGGTGGCGCATCAAGCGAACCTCCCGTCTTGGACGCTTGATCCTTCGTGCTCGTGTACACAGCTTGCCGCGGGCTCCCGTATTCATCATCATCGAGGTCACTCGGAGAGGTCAGTGCGGGAAGGGCTTTGTTGCCAACACCAAGTGCTGTGTGTGCACGCTCAGCAAACTGCGATCCGGATGATGAACGCAAGAACTCACGGAGCTCTACCCAGAATGTGGACCCCTCCCCGACCTTCGACTGCACCCCCAGTCGCCCACCACTCAGCTTCACGATCTGGCGCACAAGTGCCAGCCCCAGCCCTGTCCCCTTTCCACCCTGCAGCCGGCCTTGCTCTGTCTGGTTGAACGCGGCTGGTACAACCGCACGTCAGCACATCAGAGTAATGGGAAGAAAAGGCCCAGAAGACTCACAGAATAGCTTGCTCTGCACCATGTCCTTCGGGCGGATCCCGCACCCAGTGTCTGTCACCTCAATCCGCACCACGATCCACTCGAGCGGCGGCGCGGGCTTCGCGTGCAGCACGTTGTGCTGGTTCAGGTGGTTCTTCGACAGCCGGTGGAACGCGTCCTTGCGCCCCCCTTCTGCCGCATCGCCGTTCACACCCGCGTCCGCGTCCGCATCCGCATCCTTCTCGTCAACATCGATGCCACTTTCGAGGTCACGATCGAGGTCCAGACCGTCCTCGTCCTCGTCGTCCTCGCCACGGGTGTACCGCTCGGGGATGATGAGCTTGGTGGCGATGGTCAGCTTGCCCCCGGCGGCCGTGAACTTGCACGCATTGCTGTTGATATAGTCAGTGAGGGAGAACAGCCGCACACTGTAAGGGAGCACGTACCTGGCAAGGTTCGTGATGATCTGGCGGAGCCGTGTCTCGTCACCGACGACGATGCCGTCCTCTAACGGCGACGCCTTCAGTCGCTGCTTGATCGCCTCTTCAGTGGCGCCCGTCGCCTCGTACAGCGCCCGCCGCGCGACCTACATCACACGGGTGTGAGCATTCGACAGGGGTTAGGATGGGGTAGAAAACGACAGTACGCACGTCGTCGATCGTCGTGTCGAGGTCGGTGACGAACTCGAGCTTGCGCGCATCCGTCGCCAGGCGGAGCGGCACGAACAGCGACCGCATCACCTGGTGGAACTTGTACGGCTTCAGCACCGACTCGAACCGCCCGCTGTCCATTCGGTTGCTGCCATTTCCTCCACAGTTAGCGTTCCATTACGTTGACGTCATCGAGTTGTACGTACAAATCAAGGACGTCATTCAGCACTGTGGGGAAGCCGAGGATGAGCGCCGGGCGGATACGCTTCCAAGAAGAGGGGAGCAAGGGCGAACCTTTCGACATCATGCTCAAGCTGCCTTCGAGCGCCTTGAACTCGATATCTTGCGTGATCGTGCCTGACGCCTGCATATTTTGCACCGCGAGCACTGCAATCGAAGTACTCCGTGAGGTGATTCGAAACGGGACGTGAGAACGCACTCACGGGCAGTGTTCAGTGGCACTCGGACCTGTGATAGAAGCCACAAGAAATGTCAACCTCAACGCATAACTAACCCTCAATGGCATGACTTATCATGGAAAACGTATCTGTCGCCACGCAACAGGTCAGCACTTGGACGCCCGAATGCATGGGGGAGATCCTCACGAGGTCAAACGCCGCTTGGAATCCGCAGCTCGCCGTTCATTAACTTGAGCCTTCTGCGTCGCGCGGAACTGTATCTTGAGCTGATCGCGGAGAGTGTAGAGCCGCCGCTCGGCCTTGATAGAAGGATCAGTCGACTGACCGGCACGCGCGGAGATGAGCATCACTCACGTTCTCACGCATATAGTGGACATAGAGCAAGAAGGCCTGGAAGCAGAGGAAGTTTACGAGATCTGGGGAAAGCGTGAGCACAAGAATGGAAGGAGATGTCCGAGAAGCAGCTCGCACTCCGTATGAACGACTTTCGGTCTGGTAGGACGAGGCCGCAGGTCCTGGGTGACTGTTAGACGGTGCCCAGATTGGGAAGCTGCAAGAACTCACATGATAAAGAACAGGATTGCACCAACCATAGCCGGGAACCTATGCAGTTTCAGCCCAAACAGCGCGATGGTTTGCAGGGCCGAGGAATAGCTGGATCGACTCATCAGAGCTCATCTAGAGGTACCGATTGGAGAAAGCTTACTAGAACAGCGACAAGTAATCCTTTCCGTTGCAGCTGAAGTGTGAGTGAAGTGCGTTATACTGTCCGCACAGGTAACTGAAATCAATGTTAGTAACGATCTGATTGGATGCCCGAAGGCGAATTCTGACCGACTCACATGAAGATAATTTGGTAAACCGCCCATATCCAGATGGCAAACGTGAGTATGATCTGATAGGTGATAGTGCGGTCTCGGGGCCAATCAAACATGACCATGAACGGAATGACGAAGGTAAAGACGGGTGCGATGCCATATAAAAATATCTGGTCCGCGAGGAGGATCGGCCGTGGGACAAAGCCGATACCAAAAGCCCAGTTGATGATGAGAAACGCCGACGACCAGAGAGCCAGGTTCTACGGGTATGAATGTCAGCAGCGGTTCACGCGACAGCCCGGAGCGCATGAAAGCAATATTTCGTGACGTCAGAAACACGATGCAGGCAACCACCACGTGCGTTAGGTGATCGACGGAAATCAACTCGCCAACTCCGCGATCGTGCGCGCCTCACAAAAACCGACCCTGCACTTCCTCATAATGCGCCGTCTGGCTTCCAGCCGAGGTCGAAGAGAGATGCGTGGAGCAATGGATGCATCCCCCAACTCAAACCCCGACAGCATCTTCTCCTCCGGCACCGCTTCTGCCGGGGCCAGACTTCCCGCTCGCCGACGTGGACTTGGTGGGAACGCACCGCGCGGAGAAGGGGGATGTCGGTAGCCCGAGCATCACGACGGCCTCCGCCTGCCCGTCCAAAGACCGGGGTGGTGGGGGAGAGAGAAAAATGACAGGGAGCACGCTCACCTTGCGCAAAAACCAGTTCTCCTTGTTGTAGTGCATCTCCGACTTCTCGTCCAGGAAACGCGTGTAGAAGAACGCGATAGACAGGGGCCACAGCCGCCATCGGAGGTAGATGAGCGGCCTGCACAGGCCCCAGAAACCCTCGGGGCGGACCGCGAAGCTGTCGCGGTCGGTGTTTGTGCCGGCGAGATGGTTGCTGCCACTCTTCTCGGGGGTCCCTCCGTGCTCGGAGTGGGTGACCGAAGAGCTCTTGATCTCGTCGGACCACTCGCGGTCGACGACGACCTCGTCAACGCGCTCGTCCAGGGTGTCCGGGTACACGGTCTGCTCTTGGCGCGAGCGCGGATAGCCACTGCTCTCCCCGACGCTCTCATCGAAGTTGGAGGAAGTGGACGGGGCGGTGCCCGAGCCGAGCTTGCGCACGAAACGGTCCCAGTGTACGCGCAGGTTGCCTGAGACGCGGGCGTTCTTCTTCGCGCGGGACGAGCGCCGGCCTGCGGACCCGGCGTCGTGCGAGACGGGGGGCGGGAGGATGTCGCCAGGCTCGGGTTCGGGGTCGGGGAGCTTCAACGTTGCTTTCTTCTCCGCGACGCTCTCGGGGGTGAGGTCTTCGCGCTTGGTGGAGGAGCCAGACCAGGAGGCGAAGGAGTTGGCAGAACGAAAGGGGAGGGACGGCATGGCGAGCCGGGGGGGCGACCGTCGTCGCAGGGCGCAGCGACGAGCTGCAGGATGGGCTGCAAGACGAGGACGATGTGGCAGACGAGAGAGGGAGGGTATTGCCCGGCGGAGAAGAGCCCCGCATGCCACTCAACTCCCGCCCGAATTTCCTCACGCCGAGCGTCTCAATTCCCATATGCAGACGGGGGCCTAGGCTCTCTTTAGAACAGGCGTTTAAGTGACGTCACTCTCCCCAGGCACCCCTGCAGGCGGCGACAAGCTTGACAGGCATATATACATACGAATACGGCTGGTTGTGGTTGTGCACTAGGACCCTATACTGAGCCGCCAGGATGGCCAACGTACAGCCGCACACTCTCTGCCCTTGGCGTGTTCCTCCGGATACAGTGCATGCATAACTTTGCCTCGCTAACTTCTCGATGGCACATTTGATGTGCCATCGGCTATTCCCACTGGTCAGGCACCACCCGATTTGACGGAGCCTTCATCACCGATCTTGTGCGACGTTGGTGCAGCACCTTCGCCGAGGTTACATCGCATCACGTATGCATCCTCCCCGTCTGCGTCTGTGCACACAGAGAGTAAATTTAAGGGTTGAGCTTAGGGTGGAGGATGACGCACAATAGTTCTTCTCCGTCCCGTGTACCCGGAAGCCGAGGCTATCCTTGTACAAGCTCAGCGCGGCACGGTTCGACTTGCGAACGTGTAGCATCACGTATGCCGCCTTGTATACACTTGCCATAGCTTCCTCTACTCGAACACCGCATATCGTACACGCCCCGAGGTGAGCACTCGCAGACCTTTGTAACGACAGAGAGCTTACGCGACTGTAGCATGAGGCGCTTCGCGAGCCCCAGTCGGCGATACGAGCGCAGAACGGAAATTGAGACGACGTGCCCCTTGGGCTCTTCGCCTTCCCCTGCGTCATCGTCCCTAAATAGTCGTCAGTGGCCGCGTTAGCCGTGGAGAGCAAGACCGAGTGGACGTTCATATGCACAGGGGGCAGGCCGGCATACTGCACGCAGCCTTACATAGTACTCACATCCGCGCGAGAATGTAACCTACGATCCGGCCGTCGTCTTCCGCGACGTATGACAGCTGCGGGCATGACAAGAGATAGAACAGGTCTGGGTGGCACATATACATCTCTGTCAGCTTCATGCGCGTAGCACAGCCTAGCTGTCACACTGAGACGATGGAGTATGTAGCTCACAGTATCGCATTGTGTAGTTTTCAGGAAGGTTTTGTAAGTTGCATGTCTGCATACCCACTAAATCTTCAATCTATAATGATAGCGTTTAGTATTTCTCCTCTTAGCTAGACAAGACGAACTATGAGCTCACTCTGGCGACCCGTATATTGACCATGCTGAGAAATGTACGAAGCGAAGGAGATAGCACTTGTCAACTAGCATGGCGATTGATGGGATGCCCGTTGTGGGGACGGGGCGTCTCCTTTCGGCGATCACCGGTACTGTGCGGGCTGCGGCTCCAGCCTCCGCGGAGCTATGTTCTCATCTTGTAAGCGGACGATCCGTTACCAAACGTCTGGCATCTTCACCGCGACTTGGCTGTGAGGCCTGGAGGAATCATGCTGCGCCTTCTTAACACCTCCTCTACGCTTCTACGGCCTGCCTACGACGGCTGAGGTAAGCGCTCCCTTGCCATGACTCATTCGACGGGACGCTGCTGACATCGGTGATGGGAAGCGGCATAAGCCCTCGTGCGCCTCCGATCGGGGCCCACCTCGACTTTCCCCGCTGTGCCGTTGAGCGTACAGCGTCCCGCAGCTCTTCGATGCATCCATGGCCGACCTCGGTTCACGACCCACGCAGTGTCCCGCTGCGGCATTCACTCCCAAGCGCCTTCGCGGACTGTGGCGTTCAAATACCGAGCGACCATTTGAACTACGAAGCCTACCCCGTACTCCGGCCGTAATACGCTAATGACTCGGGCTAGCGGGAGCCGTGAACCTTCAGGTGGGTCCTCATCGAGTGCGCATAAGTACGAGTGCCTAACTTTGCCGCTTGTCCTAGTGACACCCCGCTCCTAGCCCCATGTCTGCATGCAACCTCGCCAACACGGTCCCCGCCATACTCCGATACCTCTGCCCGCCTTCCGATGGCGCCACGCCCTACACGAACATACCTGGAAACGGCGCAGGGGGCGATCAGGATCGCAATTGGGACTTCGACAATCGCATCATGGCGGTCGAGAACGTCCGCGGAAAGGAACACATGTTCTCGCTGGACGTCCATGGGTTCCAATTCGCACAATGCATGCCCCCGCAGACTCTGGCCCCTCAGCTGAACAATCGCATCGTCGAGGAGATGCACTACCCTGCCGCCGTCGCGCTAGTAAAAGCACTCACAGGGGCCACACACGCCTTCGTCTTCGACCATAGTACGTGCACCTTCTCGTACTTCCCGCAGTACAGCGCCACTGATCGTCTGCGCACCCTCAGCTATCCACCCCCACTCCCCACGCTCAGCCTCCACCACGGCGATCAGCACCTCAGGCGAAGTCCGCGCGGGCCCCACCCCGTCCGCCGCCGCCGCACGCGTGCGCACGCACTTCCCCCGCGCGCTCATCGCGGAGGCGCTCCTCGCGCGGCGCTTCCAGGTCCTCGGCGTGTGGCGCGGCACTCCCGGCGGACGCTCGCTCGCGATGTGCGACGCGCGCACCGTCAACGCCAGGCGCGACTTCGTCCCGGTTGAGGAGCACGTGACGTACAGGATAGGGGACCGGAGAGGGAGCGTGGTGAGGGAGAGGTACGGGGTGCAGTATGCGGGAGGCCAGCGGTGGGTTTATTCGAAGGGGATGACGCCGGCAGAGTGTGTGGTATTTAAGTGGTGCGTATGCGCTCGCGTTGCGGGATTAAAGAAGGCTGATTTTGGGTCTAGTTTCGATTCGAGGGATGACGGGTCCGTCGTCACCGTCGCGCCCAACGTGGTGTTTGAGGATCCGAGTGTGCGGAAAGACACCCCTCAAGGGGAGTCTGTCGAGCTCTACGTGCTTGCTTTTTATGGTTAGATCGGCGTTGCTGGAATCCACGCGCGTTACTAGTATCTCCTGGGACTTTTCTTGTGTTCATAATGAGGGATAATACCCTGCTCGTGTTAGATACGTTAGGCTACTTAAGTATATTGTAACTCAGCATGTTCAGCGTCCAGGGTCGGAGCACGTGTGCCCTTGGTCACATTCGAAAGTTCAAAGTGGGGCATGTTACAGAACACATAATTTTGACGCGGTCGAGGCCAAGTTGTGAGGTTCAAGTTCTATGATCAGCTACGTAATGACATTCAGAAATCATGCTACTTCCTCCTCCTTTCCTTTGCCACGCTGTTGTTGCGGAGTTGTCACGTCTACCCCGGCCCTTCCGCTCTCCTTATGGTCGAGCTCATCCAAGTCGTACTGCTCGTCGTCGACAGTCTGAGTTGTGCTCGTACCAATGGAGGCGGAGAGCGAGCCGATCACGTGTTCGAATATGATCGTGGTCATTTGGCTGGTCGTACGCGTCGTCTCTTCGCCACCGCGGCTAGCCTTACGGTTCGCGTGCTGCAGACGGAGGAGAAAGCGTGATACGAGGATCGCGGTCATCCTATAGGTCAACATGAGCAGTGAAGGGATAGCGGTGGAGAGTTGGACATGAAAGGAACATACGGTTCAATGAACTGGACCACGTCGCTAGCGCTATCAAATGGGTGGCTGAGCTGAAGAGATGACGTTAAGCGCAAATGAGGGCCATTTTAGGTGTCGAATGGTTACCGTAAGCACTGTGAACACGAGGTGCAATGTGTTCATGAAGAGCAGTACACTAAAAACCCGTAAGGCGATATTCTGGCTGTTGGGAGCACCTCTTACGCAAAGTATATGGTCCCTATCATCGATTGAATCGCTCAATTCTTATTCCTCAGCATCAAAAGAAGTCTCGCTCACCGTCTCTCATTAATACGTTCGCGAACGTGTTTCTGCCGATATGAGACGTACTGGGGCCCCACCTCGTTCGCAAAGAAGACCAAGTGATGTATATAAGGAGGATATCGGCGGCAATGAGGCAGGTTCTTGAGGATATTGCGACTGATAGGGCCACAGAAGCGACATCAGCATGCGAGCTAGCATCAACCTAAGGGTATCTAAGCAAACATCTGGTGTAACTGTGAGGTTTGAGCCTTGAGCGAAACCGCCAAGACATACTTTGTTATCAACGAATGGGGAATCGACGTGTTTCCTGTGCACCCTAGGATGGGTATGTTCGCTCCGGTGACATTGAACCTGAAGTACGCCTACTGTGTCATCAGATACATCACTCGAACGCAGTAATACATAGAACTCACGAAGACAGTGGCGCCTGGGACCAACGAAAGGAGGAATACTAGCACTGCAAGAAATCGATATTTAGCCAGCGCAAACGCCCGTAGGCCCGAAAACACTGGACCAGACGTTAGGTTACTACTGGCGCATGGTCATAGATAGCGTACCGGCCCATGGGATATACTGGAACGCAGAGAATCCGATCGCCCACTGTGCGAGTGTAGCACAACTAAAGCACAGCCTTCAGTTTGGCGGTGTGTACAATGGGATACTTCTGCCCACCTCTAAGAGGAGGGTTTGAGGAGGCATATTGAAACGGAAGGACATGGAAACACTCACCTTATCGGACATCGATGCGAAGCCCGAAATATTGAGGAGATAAACGAGCAGGACAACGTATCTGTTCACAAAGAACAAGATGGAAGCCCCATTGAACCTCGATGTCCAGAAGAGGTCGACTTCTTGTGACAACGTGATAACATATTCGTAGAAGATAAGAACTGTTGAGCGCGATAATAGTCAGCATTTCATCGAAATGCGTATGACAGGCGCACCCCACCGCATGCAGCTATAGCACAGTAGGCGTTCACGATCCTGTACGTAGCACTTTGATTCAGGGGTAATACGCTCAGGTGGTGGTTGCGCTGACTTACAGGCTGTCATATTCGGCGATGATTTCTGCTGCGCTGTCCGACATAGTGTGGCGTGGGTGTAGAGTATGCAGGAGGCAAATCCAGAGACTCGTTCGCGATTCGAGCCTTTATCATGGCCGTATTGTGCCTCGTTGTGCGCGTGTGATTAGGGACTTTGAGCGTATGTTCCAGCAAGACTATTCCATCACCGCCCAAAGGGGGCGCTGTGGGATTGGGAATTTGGGTTATACTTAACCCCGCCCTCGTGGACAGGCTTGGGCGTTTCGGGCGAAGGAGAGCACCGAAAGGCTATTGGGGCGCAAAGCTAGAGTTACACGAAGCTGATCATGAGCGATACAGACAGGCATTCGCGGATGAGAGGGCAAGAAGTTCACACCTGTACATGTGTCTTTCGGATTTCCGCGCCGGTATAAGTCCAAGGAGGTGAATCGAAGAGTATAGTACCTGGAAAGGGGGATCGGCACCGCGCGCACCTTCATCAGGTTCTTTCGTAGAATTCGACGAGACTCCGCGTGAGGCCGGAGAATCCGACGCCGCTACCGGAGGTTTCGCCAAGCGAATACCGAGGACACTTACGCAGGAACGAACCTTGCGCTGTTCCGGACCCGCTCGCCTGACCACAAGGCCCATACGACTCTCTACGCCTCTATAGGTTATCTTGGACCATAATGAAGGGACGTGGTGGAGGCAGTCAGCATTCGAGGAACATAGTCGTGGCCATCATAGCTGCTTGCAACGCCATTGAAGGCGTTGAAGTCGAACTATTTTGGTTACTATTAGGGCCGTTGCTTATACTACGGCTTATGTAATCTTGGTGGCTGACGGTCGCTGACCTCTCTTCGGGCGATAGGGCTCGGATTCCGACATCCATCCACTATGCGCGCATTTACTATTCATATCCCTGAAAGCTTCTCTCTTTGAACGACGCTCAGCCGCTCTTTCTTCCGCTTACGCGTTTCGAGGCCCCTGAACTGCAAAAGGAACCTGCGTCTCACCCCAAGAAGCGTAAACATGACCCGGTACATCTCACAACCTTCAAGGATTCTCGGGCGTCCGGGGATTGGAGGAGGGCATGGGATGTGCCGAGCGGGGTCTTTGGCAGGAGAGGCGGTTGGATAATCAGCTCGGCGTCATTGCGAGTGGGTCGTCCGTGCTTCCTTAGACGCGATTTGACCGGCAATGGCATGTGTCGGGTCCGTTCAAGCTCCACGATGACCCGTTGCCGTTAGAACTGTATGTAGACGCTGTGCTAAATTCAATCTAGACCGACTCGAGGTAGTATGAAACGAGTTCGCTATACTATGCGCGACCATCCACGACATCGGTGCAGCCACTCCCCAGAGTATCGAGGTGAAGACCGAAGCTCATTCCATACGCATTGAACATCATCTTCAACAAGTGCTATGTATACCACCCTCCCCCGTAATGCCGGACGACAGCAGCTTCGCTTCCAACCTGCTGTCAACAGCTCTGTCTCCACCCAACGAACACGTACCATAGGGCGTCCAGGTTGGCATACTACCCCGAATCCTTTTACTGCGGGTTGACCTTGTGACCATAGTGCTGTTTGACACGATCAACCGCGGCAGCCTTCTTACCGCCGGTGAAGCCATAAGAGACCGTGGGCCTGCGTCCGATGGCAGATAGCTTTCATCCATCCCCCACCACGCGATTCGCGATGAAAGAGAGTTACACTGACGTTTTGATCATTGGTGCAGGTCCCGCAGGGCTCATGTTCGCTAATGCCCTCATCCACGCAGGGGCTAGCGTTCGCATAGTAGACAAGAGGTGTGTATCTGTTGTATGTGCCTTTTCAAGAAATTAACATTCCCCTTAGGCCGGAAGGGCTCGTCGCAGGCCAAGCGGATGGTTGTCACGCCCGTACTTTGGAGATTATGCACGTATGTGATTCTCAGTGTGGTGTTCTCAGATGCTGAGTGCATCGTTTCTTGCAGAGTTACGGTCTAGTGGACCAGTTGTTGCAGAGAGGGTGCCACATGTGGAAAGGGGTCAGCGAATGCTAGCCTGACAGCCTTCCTCCCGTATACTGACGGAGCGCTCAGGCATTCTACACTCCAAATACAGATGGTACCGGTGTCATGGTATGATATTGTGCGCGCGATATCCACTGGCGTTTATACCAAATCTTAGTTTTTCAGCGCAGCAATCGCTCACCGGCTTGTAGGGTATCTGCTGCCCGTTGGCCCCATGCGGTAAGTCGCGCGTCCCACTCCTACACAACTTTCGATGACGACTAAACGCATGTCCTAGGTGACTCTACACCAAGGTGCCATTGAGGACATCTTCTGCGAATCAATGCAGACGAAGGGTCTGGAAGTGGAGCGAGGCACCTTCCCTACATCCCTTGTGTTGACCGATAACACGGCGACGTTGATGGACTCAGACGCCTACACCGCCGAGGTAGTGAGCCCTTTCCTCCCAAGTCATATCGATGCTGAGGGTTATCACTTCACAGGTCGTACTCAGCCATCTGAACGGTACTTCAGACGACGATGAAATAGTGCATGCCAAATACGTCCTCGGATCAGATGGTGAGCACTTTATACGCGCATAGATCTATTGTCATCTTGAATCGGCTCTTTTCAGGCGCACATTCATGGACCCGTAAGACGTTGGGAATCAGGGCCGAAGGCGACACTACAGGCACAGCCATTCCCCTGGACCTCTGTTCTCGTATCTGACGGGTCGCTCGTTCTGATGCCAGGTTCTGTCTGGGGCGTGGTAGACTTCATTCCCGAGACCGACCTCCCCGACTTCCGCGCCATGGCGTACTTCCAGTCCGCTGAAGGCTCTGCCCTCTTAATCCCCCGCGAAGGTGACTTGATCAGATTGTATATTCAGCAACCCCCAGAACGCTGCGCCGCCTTCCTCGACCCCCATACTGGCCGAGTTGACACAGGTCGCACCAGCCCGGAAGTGCTGCTCGACCAAGTTCGAAAGATCATCAAGCCGTATCGGATTACTGCAAAGGATGGAGACATATCGTGGTGGACGCTTTACTCGAGTATGTGTTCAAGCATTCACCACGCGGGCGATCATTCTCACTACCCACTACAGTTGGCCAGCGAGTGGCAGAAACGTACTCGGTGCACAATCGCGTGTTCATTGCTGGCGACGCCTGTCATACCCATGCCCCTACAGCAGGTGAGTGTGTTTGGGGAAGTGCTATACATACGAATCCGCTCACACGTGTCTATATAGGTCAAGGAATGAACGCTAGTATGGGAGACGCACATAATCTAGGTACGTTAGGCAACCTCATACGGCGTGTTCTTCTCTGACAACGACAAATCATAGCCTGGAAGCTCGCATACGTGTTGCGCGGGTGGGCGCGTCCGGCTCTGTTAGAAACAGTAGGTCACAAGTGACATCTCAATTCCATACTTTCTCACACACCTCATCTCAGTATGAGACGGAGAGGCGGACATTCGCCCAAGAACTTATCGACTTCGACAAAGTGTACGTGGACGTTGTGGAGACTGGCAAGGGAGGCAAAGTGAGCGCGGAGGAGTTGGCAAAGTATGTACGGCATTTTCGTTTATCTCATCTTGTGCTCAAAAGTGCCTCTTTCTCTATCAGGGTATACGAGAAGTCTAGCAGATTCATAAGCGGGTTCGGCATCAAGTATAGTCCCTCCCAAATCATCAGCGCAGACTACCAATCAGCAGCACCGAACCTCATCGTTGGGGAGCGCATTATCCCGCAAGTCTTCATGCGTGTCGCTGACGCACGTCCAATCGAGATCCAAGACCTCTGTCCCTCCGACACGCGCTTCAAGATCCTTGTATTCGGGGGCGATGTGGCTGTCGAGGCGGACCGCGCCCAGCTGCAGGCAGCTGCGGACGCATTGGACAGCTCCGACGGCTTCCTCCACAGGTTCGGGCACGGGACGGTAGGCAATTGGGCCACCTTCGACGTGCTGTGTTTTAGCGTTGCGCAGTGGGACGCCGTCGACCACATAGGTGGGTGTACCTGAGTCGACGTCATACTTGGTGTCTCGGGCCACTCATCTCCTGTTGCGCAGATTTTCCCGAGTTCTTCCGTCCACACTGGACAAAGTATGTCCCCGGGTCTCTTTTTGTGCTTCTATCTAGAGTTGATCGATTTGTGCGTTAGGGTGTTCATTGACGGCAAGGACCTAAGCGGACGCTCGGGAGGCGGGGGATACGCGCAATACGCCATCGATCCGCGTGTTGGTGCGATTGTTGTCGTGAGGCCGGATGGGTACGTGGGTACGGTCGTGCCTCTGGATGGAGTTGATCACTTGAATGCGTACTTCGGCTCGTTCTTGGTATAGAAAGTGTCGATTATTTATCCCTTGATCTTTCTGTATGAATGACTTGTACCTGAGCACGGGTCTTGTTCAGATTCCTGTCATCCTTGTGCTTTGTGTCCCATCGATTCCTGCATGTTGTTCGATCATTCAAACGTGCTGCGTCTGGCTGGGTAGAACTGCCCAGAACTTTCTTTGCGCAAGGGCCTTGCAGCGTGGCCTGTTTCAATGCTGCAGCACGACGACGCGTACAGTTGGACACGAGCCCGGGCCGGCTGAGCGGGGCCCTGGTCAAATCTGGCACGCGAGCGCCCTGGACGATCTCTCCCATCCACACGAACCACGAACCACTCCTCCCACTGACCACTCCCCCTCACCCTCCTCCATGACGTCCTTCAAGCGAGCCCGCTCACCTCCACCCTTCGACGCATCGCCATCCTCCTCCCAACCCTCCTCGCCGACGATCAAGGCGGCGCGCACGAGCGCGACACCGCCACCCCACGGGCCCTCCACATCGGCCACCGCGGGCGGCACGACCTCGGGCCCGATCCTCTGCACGCTCCCGCCGACATGCAACCCGCCACACAGGCCGACAACGCTCGCAGACACGCGGGATCTCGAGGCGCACTATGCGCGGTATCATGCGCACGTGTGTGAGCAGCGCGGGTGTGGGTGCGTCTTTCCGGACGCACGGCTGCTTGAGCTGGTGAGTGTCGTTATATCTTTGGCGGGGGCGGTGATGTGCGGCGTGCGGCGCAAGGTGGCGGACGGGCTGGTGGACGGGTGTGTACCAGGATGGTGGACTGACGTGCTTCGGGCTGCGGTAGCACCAGACGGAGTGTCATGACCCGCTCGCGGCGGTGCGGAAGGAGCGCGGGGAGAAGATTGTGCGTATCTTCTTGTCTTCGCGCGCGGGCTGCGTTCTAACCGGGTATCTGGACGGCGTCCGACAGTTTGCATGCCATCTGCCGTCGTGCTCACGTAAATTCTCGACGCCGAAGACGCGCAGGATGCATCTCATCGAAGCACACGGGTACCCTAAGGAATATTTCTTCGCGGTCACGAATAAGGGCGTCGGCGGCCTCCTGAAGAGGTGGGGAGAAGGCGCGAGCCTGCTGAGGAAGCCTTGGAAGGCACGCGAGAACGGTACAACTGAAAACTCGGACGAGGATGGTGAAGGGGAGGACGAACACGCGGTGGAGATGGAACAGATACCTGAAGAGCCGAACGCGGACGTGAACAGCGCGTCAGAAGGATTTGACGATGATGACGACGACGACGAGATCCTGTTGGAGAAGATCCAGATCCCCGCGCGCGAGCCTACAGCTGCCGGTCCACCGCGCGAGAAGGTCCGTAAGGACCGCGGAAAAGGAAAAGGGAAGGGGAAGGCACGAGACGAGCCGGCAGACGTCGACGAACTCGCGGGCGAGATGAATTCGCTCTCACTTGTACCAACATCGATTCAGTTTGGACGCGGCGCGAAGCGAGGCGCATTACAGAGCATGCGTGGTGGCGGAGGGCAGGGGCATGCACAACGCGGAAGGGCGGGCCGGGGTGCAGACGTTGCGCCCATGGAGGTGGATGTAGGACAGGGTGCCAACCACGGACGGGGTCGTGGTGGGTTGCCGCGATTCCCTCGCGGCGGTGCGCTGCGAGCGATGTCGAGGGGAAGAGGACTTCGTGGTGCGCTCGGAATAGGCCAGGGAAGAGGAACGGGACCGGGGCGAGGTGTCGGTAAGAATAGCGTGAAGCCATGAGAGGCTATGTACGACGATGATGCTGGATCTGTACTGAGCTGTTGTAACGTAGTAGTAGGCAATGATAGGGAAGTCGCGAGTATGAGCTAAGCAAAGTCGCAGGGATACCTCTCACTAGGGTGCATGATGTTCCGTCCAGGTACACAAATAACTACAGCATTCGGCAAAAACCTCCTCGACCGTCTTTTCGTGCAGCCACTGTGCTTGACGTGGGCGAGAAAAAGTATGGCCAACGCCGGGATCGAACCGACGACCTTGGCGTTGCGTAATATTAGCACCACGCTCTAACCAACTGAGCTAGTCGGCCATGAAGCTGGTATTATCAATGTGCTTTATCATAGCTCGGAATGACACTTCACAAATGGCATTTTCGCCCTTGTCTCGCCGCCGCGCGACTTCCTCATCAACCATGTTCTTCATTGTAATCCATCTCGCGTTCGCCGCGCATTATCCTCATCGCTGACGTCCTTTTGCGTGCAGAAAGAGCTGTCGCATACAATCCATCTACACCCATCCTACTTTGGCCCTCGGATGCTCAATTTCCTAGAGTCAAAGCTCTACTCTGACGTTGAAGGCACATGTTCAGGAGAATTCGGCTACATCATCGCGGTCGTTTCTATTCTAGACATTGGAAAGGGCCTGGTGATGCCTGGGAGCGGCCAGGCGGAGTTCGTGACGCGCTACCGTGCCATTGTCTTCAAACCGTTCAAGGGTCAGGTCGTAGACGGCGTTGTGAACAACGTCAACAAGGTGCGTAGCTTTGCGCGTATTTGGGAGGACTGGGAAGTCAATGCGTGAGGGTATCCATGGGGTAGATGGGCTTCTTCGCGGATGTCGGGCCTCTGACGGTGTTCGTGTCGCACCAGGTGAGCACGCGTCTTGTGTCTTACACTGTGCCGGCGGCGCTGACGTGGATGGGTCATGGTTGTAGTTGATCCACCCGGAGCTCCGCTTCGACCCCAACTCCAATCCACCATGCTTCGCGTCCGAGGACCAGGTCGGTGTCCTTCGTCTCTCCTCGTCCTGCCTGTCCAACGCGTCTCTAGGTCATCGAGAAGAACACAAGAGTGCGCCTAAAAATCGTTGGAACTCGCGTGGATGCAACGGAGATCGTGCGTACCTTCCTCTCAAGCTTCGTCGAGACTCGTGAGCTGACGTCGTCTCCACGCTCATGCAGTTCGCTATTGGGACCATCAAAGAAGACCACCTTGGGGTCATAGACTAGGGCATTTCTCGTTCATTGCTTTTTGGCTAGTTTCGTATCGCTGCTATGTACTCGCTACGTGTATAATTATTGGGATGTCTTCACTGCGTATAGCCATTTTCACCATTCTAATCGTAACTGCTTTTATTGTCATTGTATCTCACGACCGTGCCCCGGAAGGTCGACATGCTTTTCACGCTAAAGGAATCGATGCTGTGCAAGTCTACTAGCAATTCACAAGCGTTTCAGAGGTCAACTCAGGTTCATTTTTCACCGTGGCTCGCGGTTATGCTACTTCTGACGCCTTCCCGTCACACACCGGTAAGTTCACTGACTCTTGCGAGTTTCCGGTGCTAGTTCGCTGATGCTACATCTATTCGCTCGATAGAGCCACATCTTGGAGTCTGGTAATCCTCCTCTGGAGGGGTCCACCGTCCTACGATTGCCTCCCCCCTAACTATCAGCCTTCCTTCTGGCGTACGAAGCTGATGTCCGTGTTGAAGGAACTCTTAGTAGGTATCACGCTCCCTGAATGTAACCTGACTAGACAAATCGTGAGCTTTGGTTCACGCCGTTTGACGCAGCCTTACGATCGCCACCTTGTGGAGGCTCGTTATTGTGCTCCAAATGCAACGTCGCCGATCCTTCACTGGCGCTGCTATCTTGCGTCCACGTCTCGTCAAAGGGATCCCTCGTTCTCCAATCGCAATTGTTGCGAACTTCTACCGACACATCGCGCACGACGAAGGCGCCAAGGGCTCCTCCTTCGGACTGGAAAGCGACTGAAGGCTGTTCCGTAATGCGATCAGATGATATCCCAACTTGTCGGAGATTGGCCTCCTGGAGGTGCAGGAGAAAGCGCGAGACGAGGGCCGAGGTAATTCTGAGGCAAGGTGAGTGTGTCAATCTCGTCATGTCGGAGCGTAGCCACTTACGATTGCACAAAAAATCCAACATCACTAACCCCTTCAAGGCGGCCAGAGATCTATAAGTGCGCTGCTGGACGGATGCGTACGGAGAGGATGGAAACGTATACTTACCTGACAGAGAGATAGTGCCAGATGCAGTACGTTCAGCGTGAGAAGGATGCTACGCCGAGAGTGTCAGAACAGGATGAAGGCACTCTCCAAGGGGGTGAGCACAGACAAGAAGTACATGAGGCCTATCGCCGGGGGTAAGAACACGACACTCTTGGGAATGCTAAAGCACCTACCATCACGTAGCATTACATGGGACAATGTTGGTGTTGATCGCGGTAGAACAGATGAACACGCAACACGTTGAAGTTTGAACACAGAAATCAAGGCCAACAGACCATCTGCGACGGTCAAACAACTCCTAGATATGGCGGTGACTGTCCCGTCTCGATTGAGTAACATCTCCTCTCCATGTAGTCCATAGCCAAACTCACATCTGTTGTGAAACTTGATCAGGTTAAGACTAAACAGACTTCAAGGTAGGACCCTACATGTGAATGCCTTTATCCGCTGATATCGAGGTTCTAATTCTGTATTGCGCTAGGCAGCCATACGTAGATAGGTCTTGACCTGTCTCTCCTAATACAGCTAGGGGTAGCTAGACAACACCAGGCCTATCAGCTGCTCTGGGGTAAGTTTACTATTAAATAACAACTGATACCGACTATGTCCACTACCATTGGAATTGCCGAAAGGATGAAGATTAAGATGCTCATTCTCTTGCTATTTGTGAGGGCTAGACATCGCAGGGCGCTGAATACTAAAGTGTTAACTTAGTAAGTTCCGTATTGTTGCTAGACAACCAATATATGGTTTACCTGCGGGAGGGAAGAATTGGGCTGCAAAAAGCACGCCGTTTATCCTGGTTCGTGCTGTGCAGCTCTATTCCATGGGTGACATGAGTAGGCCTTTTGAGGGACAACGGCCCATCAGTGTGAGTACGCTCTACTACTCACAATGCTCTGCGTAATTGGGAGAAAGGCAATCAAAACATAGAGATTCCTAACGAGTGCGGTGTAATGTCCACCGAGAAAAAGTGCCATAGACAGGGAAAAGCGGCCTCTCCAAATCAATGACACTTCCTTCTGGAGCATGAGAATGTACTCCCAACAAAATATCACTACCCGTACTTTTTAGTTCGAATGGGATGCAAGATCACAGCACCATTCTCACCGGAACTCGCGATGGAGCAGCAGTTCGCCGAAACGCTGGACAGACAAGATTTAAACCACGCTCTGGAAGACTGGCATCCGCAATGACTCACGCCCTGGCATATAGATGTTCGATATTTTCTGTCTTCATAAGTAGGATCATGGGAGGAAGGGTTAGCTAGCAAGCCAGAATGCTTTGCTCTGGCCTGGAGTGATATATATGGCACCCACAAAGGCCCTATAGAATGTCTAAAAGAACCCACTCTTCGATGGAGGATATCAGGATATTGAAATAAAAATGGGTGCGATCGGGCCGTCGGTGTAGGGATGAGCGTGGTATGCCAGTGTAGTTCGATGCAGAAGCACCTCAAGTTGACATCTAGTCCGACTACATTAAGGACACAGAAAACACGCGGTCATCGGCCTCGGCTTAATAAGCTACTCCTGTGGCTCAAATACTGCCGTACTTGGGCTATTGAAAACCGCAGTTGTCCGGATATTCCAGTCATCACGCGCTTGCTCAAATCGGCCACTGGGCCACTGAGTGAAGCGGCCTCGGCGTCAACGTTTCAACCCGAATGTCACATCATCACCTTCTGCTAGGCTTAGAAATATCTCTCCGCTGGCTATAGCCCCAAAGTCACCATGATGGATGCCCTTGGTAGTAGTAGATTCAACTTCGGTGTGCGTTCCCGGATTTTGTATCGCCGTGCTCAATATATTACATAGGTCTCGGGGCAAAGATTCTTTACAGCGAATGCTCTGACGTCTTTCACCTATTGACTTCCCATTCATTACACAACTCCATGACGTTTAAATTGGTTGAGGGGCATTATATGATCATCTGCAGAGTGCACTCCACTTACGAAAACAGTTTGACTGAGTCTATCAACATGGGATTGATATCAGCTCATACTCACAAATCTACGCCCTCGGATGAAATAATGTGCCCAAGTAGGCTTGCCGGGATGGTGGTTTGTACTACATTATTCCCGGAGGCCGAGAGAGAACTTTCAACTCCCGGAAAGCCGACCGAAAGCTCACCCCTGGGGACCGGGGAACCTAGAGTTTCTAGAGCCCGAGAAAATGGAGACATGGGCAGGGGATCACAGACCGCTTGAAGACGCGACCCGGCTGGGGAGCCCCATTCAATTGTTCTGTGGCGAGTGTTTTGAAGATCCAAGAGGAACCGAGATACTAGGCTGACTGTAATCCTATGTAGTACCTGTTGCATTAGCCAAGGTTCCATGCCATTATATGTGACATACGGCTGGGTCAACACGATAGTATAGCTTGCACCCGAGTACGGTCCGTCAATCTCGAGACATAATGCCCCTAGTCAGCGTTATAAAACACAAAAACAGGGTTGAAGACATACAGAGCCCAAGGACATCCCCAGATTTAACGCGTGGATGGCCATCATGACACTATGATGTAACCGGTATTATTAGTCATTAGAAGAAACCACGTAAGGGTTCACACACAGGAACCATCGGAGTCCTGGAAGCCACATATGTCAGTATCCTAGTACAGAGAGGTGCTAAAATGGAGACTGGCCGTCTTGGACAAGTACGTCATATAAGCTTCTGCCCGGAGACTGCAAGTGCCCTTCAGAAACGCATCGCCTTGACAAGTAGAACCAGGTTATAAATATCAACGTGGCATCCGCAATGATGAGGGATGTCCGAGTGATAATTGGAACTATTTGAAAAGCAGTTGGTTAGTGCGGTGATCTCACTAGCGGACAGACTAAGGGTAGAAGCGAACTTCTAGAGGGATTAGGCTTCAGAAATAATCTATAACAGAGTCACTGCTTGCGAAGAACTCGCCTCATGAGCCACATCTCATTTATATTCGTGGTGTTCGATGGGTATACACTCCGACATCCCGCTTTGCCGAGGTTGGCGCCCGTCAAACCAAGGGGAAACTGCGCCTGTCATAGTGGACCACACCTCGCGTAAGATGTGTGGTGGACACCGAGCCTGTGAGAAATATGGGGCGCACCGAGTCCGATACAATGGGTACGACGCCCGCTAGAACGAGGACAAATATGGATAGGGCCTTGTTCCTACTGAGGGCATAGGCACGAAGCCCGGAGAACACTGGTGATCACGGACCCCGTGGGGTACGATCAGTTTCCGATCATGACGGGGTGGTGGGAGCTCACGTACATGCGGGGAACATAAAGTTTTGAATGTAGACCGCAAAAATTGCCTTGACCGTTGCCGAGCAACTGTGTGCCGCCCGAAGGCTCCATTGATTGACAGATTACGGGGACAACATAAAATCTCACCTCTAGGTTCCAGGATCAGGACTATGGATGAGCGAATAGAAAATCTTTGAATTACTCACCCAATCCGACATAGGTAAGAAGATTGTCAGGTCATACAAATATGTTGCGAGAGCCGTGTAACGGTTGAGAAAGAACAGTATGGAGGCTCCAGAGAACTCTCCCTTCCAAAAGAGCTCAACTTCACGGTCTAGTGTAGTGAGATACTCATATATGTAACATACTAAGTCACTTGGAAATCAGCAACGGTGTTAATGACGAGCGAACAGAAGACGTACTCGAGGCAGCTAACGTGCAAATGTTTGACGTGAATCTAGAATAATGCTGAACCGTTAGTAAAATGGAACCACAGGACGTAGGTGCTACCAACAGTTTGAAGTGCTCATTGGCTAAGTGGCGATCCATAGCGAACAAGTGATCTTGGTACAAGATGCCCATATTACTCGCCGCGCTCTTATATGCTTTTTGAGAGTTGCTGTGCGTGAGTATGGAGCACCGGAAGCCATGCCGTCAGCTAACATAAGGATTTCCGCAAGAGGGAGAGACGGGTAGGCGGTGCTGCTGCTTGAGGGGCGGCGAATATACGATTCTGTCAAGTCACGTCATGTGCTCACCAGGTTTAGCACATACCGGTTCTACTCGGCGACATCCTGAGAGGATTGTACTCGTTGGAACTCGCCTTCCTCGGAAACACTGGGTGCGGTGCATCCCGAGAAGGATGTGGTGGCGCCGCAGCGATCAAAATGTCAAACCATTGTGGTTCACCGGACAAAGACCGGCATTCAAGTAGTGAGGAGATGATAGACGCTACAAAGTTTACGGAACCGTAGCTGCTAGTTGGATTCTGATGCCGACGGGGCAGTTGCGATGCTCTGCCGTTGGTAAGCCACATGGACCGCAGATGAATTCTAGGGTGTGATAGAGCTGTTATACAATAGCAGGGTCATGCATCGCCTATTATAAGGGAAGTCAGATGATCAAGCGTAGTACATTGGGGCCATGATGTTGGCTTACATGCATCAACGTAGTTCTCGGTCCTTCTACGAAGCTCTGGGACTCCTGGCCACTCTAAGGCGACGCTGTCCCTCTAGTCCGACCCTCATTCTGCGACGCACCCGAGGCACGGGGGATCGTCTGATCGGGCGTATGGCCATCCACGGCACTTTCTAGGGCCATCGCCGAAAGGGCGAACGCTTCTTCGTATTGGCTCACGTGCGATATTGATGCAGCTAGAGGTCCTGACGCCCACTGATCGAGTTTGGCGTGTCGGTTGACAGCCACGTCCATGCGCGACTCAGTCCACGCCTCCCAATTCGTATTTCGGCGATTGGCGGTTTGAAGGTCGAGCAAGAATCGCGACACCAGAGCTGACGTGACTCTGTGGAGGAGATGTAAGTCATTGCAACCTCTGGACTGGGTCGTATGATCGAGGTCGGTAGAACGTACGGCAAGGTGAATAGACCCACATACGAGCTGTCTTTGTATGGCCCTTGAACCTAGTTATGAACATCAATAGCGCATCGCGTCAACATAGAAGATCTCAGACGTACTACTGTGAGGGAAAGTGCCAGATGAAGGACGTTAAGGAATATAAGGGTGCTGCGGTGTGGGAAGTACATGAGCGTGTCTCCACGCTGTCCTCAACTGTCAGGGACCCACACGAAGTATCTCATTCCTGGAGTAGGAACAGACTATGAATTAAATGATTCGTACATTCAGAGTCGACACTCACCATCTCGCAGTAGCACCTGAGGAAATGTAAAGTTGCCCAGCGAGTCATTTAGAAGGCCCCGTCGGGAGAGACAGAACCAAGTGACGAGGATAAGGATGACATCGGCCACGACTATTGTGCCCCTTCCGACGCTCACGACTACCGCCCAACGAAGTGATACATGAATGAATGCGCTCTAACCACGCCCTGGGATACACACGTACCTCTTCGTCGAATATTGTCAGCCGATATATCAGCGGAGGCAGGAGGAGCTTACATAGCAAAATGAAAGCCGTGTGGAGGTCTGTCATATGTCGATACGCATCCTGCCTGATAAAAATTCTCCCCTGAAAGTCCAAAGGAGAAATGGGCCTAGGACGGTCTACTGAGCCGGTGAACGCAGTGAGGTATCGCTAGTGTGGCTTACAATAGCTAGTCCAATCGGAACAACGGCACCCAGAAAGAACACCACAACCGACAGAAACTTGTTCCTACTGAGAGCGTACACTCTCAAGGAAGAAAACACTAGACCGATAAAAATGTCAGCGATATGAACATGCAGCGTCGATGCGACATGGCTTATTACAGACCTGCTGGTAGTGGAAACTGTCCTAAGTATACCACGTACATCACCCTCACTGTCACAGCGCAGCTGCAGTACCGTCGTTAGCTCGGGGGGATCAAAGTCCAAATCAACTGTGCCCATGATACATTACCTCTACCAGTAGCACGTCAGATTAGGTAACATATGCGTTAGCGTTGAGAAATAATCACAAGGTCTGACATGGGGACGAAGATCGCGAGATTGTAGAGGAATGTGACCAGCGCCCAGTATCTGTTCAGGAAAAAGAGGATAGCAGCGCTCGTTGTTCGCCCGGTCCAAAACAGCTCCACTTCTCGATCGAGTGTGATGAAATACTCGTACACGCAGGCCACTGTGAGATGCAATGGTTGGACAGAAGAAAACCGATAGGAGATCATGGATCGCACCGGAGGCAGCTAACGTGCAGTAGTTCGTCACCATACTGAAATTTTGCGTCTATCAGTGCTTGGAGGGGGGTGAGGTTGAGGGAATAGGGCGCACATCTTTTTGTAGCCTTCTTCGATGGTGTAATGCATGGTAGAGCAGGGAAAAGGGCTTACGAAATTGGAGAATATTCGAACGAACGAAGCACTCTTTATGCTTGTGAACGGACGATTTTCCATGTCCCGATGTAGCGGGGTTACATTGTGGAGGTGCTTCGAACACAAGGAGAAAATACAGCTTCCAGGCTAGCATCGTGAGCTTCAGTCTGCGACATGTTCGGAGGACATAAGTTTGACACGTTACGTGAATCTCATGGTGTCCTTGCGAGAACAAAGTTCCATGGCGGTGAATAAACGAATAGATGGTGACCGTCCGTCGGCTCCGACAATGCCCCGCTCCTATCGCTGTGTAATCAGTGACATTGTGGACGATCGATGAAAGTGCAAGTTCGTCGCAGCCTATGGGGCTTGCAGGAGAGGTGTGGCCTGTGGACACGCGGTGCTAGCGCAAAGGTAGCGTAGGTAACGTTCCAGTTGTAGTACCTCGTAGAGTCTAGCGAAGCAACGGCTCGGGCGAGTCCACTCCCTCTGGAGATGTCCGGAAATTGCCCAACTCGCGGCAGCACGGAGAGATGGAAGCTGGTGTAATGGTTTCAGCTGGCACCTAGGCTTTCAAGGGGACTGCATGTCAGAAGCTAAAGATAGATGACTGCGTGTGCTAACCTCATACTGACGTATTTTGAGCAGGTTTAAATGTACCGTGACCGGCACACATGCGTGCTCGGGGGGGTGGATTGCGTCGGGGGTGACATCACTAGGCCTAAATTTGCCAGGGAAGGTCATTGGAGCCACGAACGAACCAGCAACAGTGGGCGGGTTCTGAGCTGGCCATCTGTACGTTGGTCCAGTGGAACACAATCACCAAGCCGCTCAAGCTCAAGGACCACTGGCAACTGGCAACCCGGAGCGCTTCTGATGTAGGCGACGCGAGGGGCTTCGGCCGAAGAGACCGTCAAAGTTCGGACACTCGGTCCGTATCATCGTTGATCATTTTAGCAGGTGGCTCGTCCAACTCCAGGTTTTGTCTCTTCGACGAATTCTACCCTGACGTCGTGCGACATGTTGAGACGTTACGTATACATTGCGGCTGGGGTGACAGAAGGGGGGGAAGTCTGCTGGCTCGCGGGTAGGGTACGATGAACCAGCTTGACATCCGTACGAGCGCTACTAACGTTGCACGTCGCTTCTCGGGAGAAAAGCAGACTTGTGAGAATGTTTTTGGTATAACTACAACATGACGGTTCACAGGTATATGCACTATATCTAGACATCTGACACGTTACAACGCGAAGCCCTACGAGCAAGAACAGTTAGGGATATTTGTGGTTGAAAGATGGATGAAGGAATACGTACGCCGTTCACCATGAGGGTTTGACCGTTGACCCAGGACGCGTCCTCGCTCGCCATGAACGCGACAGCTTTCGCGACCTCCTCAGGCTGACCGAGGCGCTTCGCGGGGTGTAGGTTCTCGAAGAACTGGATGAGCTGTGGGGGCTTGCCGTTCCGGAAGAGGTCCGTGTCGATGGGTCCGGGAGAGACAGTGTTGACGTTGATGCCCTTCCCGCCGAGATCCTTCGCAAGCGCACGTGCCATCTGCTCGATCGCGCCCTTCGTGGAGATGTAAAGAAGGTAGTTCGGCGTGACCCCCGAGGCGCGGGTGAGCGAGGAAGAGAAGAAGATGACGCGACTGCCTGTTCGGGGTGTCAACTTGTGCGAGGCATTCATACACCGGGTTCAGCACGCACCTGGCTTCAAATGGGGAACTGCGTGCTGCGTCATGAACAGAGGACCCTTCACGTTCGCGTTGTAATGGAGGTCGTAGTCCGCCTCGGTCAACTCCGCCAAAGTGCGCAATTGCATGATGGCAGCGTTGAGGACAAGGATATCGAGGCCTCCGAGCTTCTCGCGCGTCTCGTCGACGAGACGCTTCGCCTCGGAGAGGACAGAAACGTCCGCCTTGATGATGGTCGCTTTGCCCGCACCCTTAGCGTTGATGCCGTCGGCGACGCCCTGCGCAGCGTCCGCGTTCGAGACATAGTTAATCACTACGCTCGCACCATCCGCTGCGAGACGGGTGGCGACGGCAGCACCGATGCCACGGGAGGAGCCAGTGATGAGCGCAACTTTGCCGGCGAGAGGGAGGGACATGGTTGATTGTGTGGAAAGTGTCTGGGTGTCGAAGAGGACGGGGTGTGGGACAAGGGGCTAAGGGTGATTGAGAATGAGGGGGGCGTACCTTGGCAGCTTGGGAGACTTTATAGACTGAGCGGAGACGAGGCTTTGTAATTCCACAGCAGAAGAAGCTTGACATGCTCCAATCGATGTCGTCTGTATCGGTAGTTTGTGAATCACCGTGTCCTCCTTCCCTCCAGGGAGGCGATCATCGTCAACTTACCAATGTCTTGAGCGGCGGAACCCCGTGCGGGACTGCGGCGGGGCCTTGCTAGCGAGAAAAAGCTTGTAACCCCCTACGAGGATGGCGGCGCGCGATGCTTTTGTACCGAGGGCCATTGCGAGCGTGGTCCGGGCGTGGACCACCCACCTCGAGGGTGCAGCGGCTTCAAGCCGCCTCCGATTTCCGAGCGGGCAACGCGCCAGCCGGCCTCTGATCGCGATCGAGACCTTCATTTTGTATGGGTATGGAATGCATAGATGTCAAGTAAGCGGTTCTAAAGGAATGCCAACGGGGCGCCAACTCTTGAAGGGATTCAATACGCGTCGGGCGTAAAGTGGGGGCGTAGTGATGTCGTCCTCGGTCGCGTGCGGGAGGGTGTGTGGACTTGCCGCGCATTCCTGATGGGTTGAGGGAAGTGCCGAAAAGAACTCGATAAGTACACAGTCGCCGAGTGACTCGAGTCAGAGGTGCGGACAGATAGCACAGTACACGCGCAGCGACAACGGGGCAGAGAGAACAGCGCAGAGATGCGCCCGAGCACCTATTGCACTGCCCTATTGACGGACTATTATAACGTTACTAGTCCATCTATTAGACGACTTCAAGGACTGTAATGAATGAGATCATCGAGTGCTTATCTCGTTGATTAGATCGTTACTTACGGAGCCGCAACAGGCCACGTTTACTCCTTAGCCGCCACCGCTAACTGTCTGCTCGCTGTGCTGCGCAGCGAGCAACCACTCTCCATGGCCCCCCACCACAGGGCTCTCGTTCTCCTCTGGAGCCTGGCCTTATGGCTTGCGCTCGCCACCGGCCAACCCCAATCCACGATAAACTACTTCGACAATCTCCCCGCCAGGCTGTTCTTCTTCGATGACGCGACGGTATGTACCGCGTGGTACCCCGATGACGCCTGCTCACGCTCGCTTCGGCAGGACGCTATCTACCACGACGTCGTCAAAGGCAATGTTATCGTTTCACCAGATGAAGGGAAGACTTGGAAACAGGCGGACGGTGTGCCTGAGGGAGAGGCGGCCATGGTCATCGAGCACCCGTTTGATAATAGGCTGGTGCGTGCGCTATGTTGTGTACCCGTTTCATCGCTGACCGTCCACTAGGCATTCATCCTCTCGCGAGGGAAAACACATTGGCGGACCACGGACAGGGGAAAGTCATGGCAGACCTTCACCATGCCCTTGCCTCCCGCGCTCATAGGACGACCGCTCTCCTTCCACTCTGATCCGAGCAAGTATAACTACATTCTCTACCAAGGCACCGCATGTGACAATTCAGGAGGATGGGGATCCCTCTGCCACGATGAGGTGAGTGTTTGAGTGAACTTCGTAGTTATATGTTGGGTCTTCGGTCCAGTGCTACTTCTCTCCAGCCACATGCATGTCCACATTTGTGGCGCCCTTTATGGTTTCGAGACGTATTCTTCCAGTGCCCATTACCTCTTCGTACATGCCACCAGCGCGCTAATTCGCTTCCCCTAGACATATTTTACGACGGACGCTTTTGCGGACACGCGGCTGCTCATGCTAGACACCTCGCGCTGTCAATTCGCACACAGCAGCAAAGATTTCAAGCACGAAGCCCACCCCGATCTCATCTACTGCGTCGCTTTCGACTCATCATCGACCTCCGGAAGCCACTCGTTGGCAGCAAGTCGCGTCTACTCGTCGACGGATTTCTTCCAGACCGAGAAGAAGCTTGAGGACTTCGGCATTGGGAAGAACGCGCGAGGCGTCGTCGCGTTCGCCATAGTGTCCAAGTTTGCCGTAGTGGCGATGAAAGACCTCGACGGAGGTTCGCGTAACGAGATGATTCTATATGTCTCTGTGGACACGAAGACTTGGGCCAAGGCGTCCTTCCCGCACTCCACCTCCGCTCGACTACGCGAGAATGCGTACACTATCGTCGAGTCGACGACACACTCCCTCGCTGTAGATGTGCTCAACCACGACCGGAGCGCGATCGGCACGCTATTCGTCAGCAACTCAAACGGCACTTTCTTCGTCGAGTCGCTCAAGGACACCAACAGAAACGAGATGGGCTACGTGGACTTTGAGACCATTTACGGCGTCGAGGGAGTTGGTCTTGCAAATGTGGTGCGCAACGCTCAGGAAGTCGACTCGCATCACTCCATGAAGCAGCTTCAAACTCGCATCACTTTCGACGACGGTGGGTGTCTATCTAGAAACCGGTTATTCCTCCCCATTGACAAATTGTTAGGTCGTTCGTGGTCGCGACTTCGCCCACCAAGTGAGGACAGTGACGGACGTCGCATCTCGTGCAGCCCAGGCGACGACGACTGCTCGCTTCATCTCCACTCCGTGACACTCCCGCACAACTTTGGCCGAGTGTTCTCATCCCCTGCGCCTGGTATCGTGATGGGCGTTGGCTCTATCGGGAACTACTTGAAGCCATACGAAGAGTCCGAAACGTTCCTCAGCACGGATGGTGGCGTGACGTGGAAGATGGTCCATCAGGGCGCACACAAGTATGAATTCGGCGACCAGGGCAGCATTCTCGTCACAGTCAACGACGAGGAGGGCGCGAATGAAATCAACTATTCGACGGACTTCGGCAGAAGTTGGTGTGTGCTTCCCTTCACTCTAACGTACTTCGATTCTCACATATCACATCACTACAGGCAGAGATACGACTTTGGTCTTCGTCTTCGTGCACGTCTTCTCACCACCGTCGGCGACTCGACCTCGCAAAAGTTCTTACTCATCGGCCAAGTCGCACGTTCAGATCAGAAGAGTGGCCAGGGTCGTTTCGCCGCAGTCTTCCTCGATTTTGCTACCCTGTCAAGACCCAAGTGTTCCGATAGCGATTTTGAACCTTGGTTTGCTCGTTCGTCTACTCACGAGTGCCTGATGGGCCACAGGGTATGTCCGTCGTGGATTGCGTTCATTCTCAGCCTGACGACTCCTGTAGCAATCGTACCGTCGCCGCAGGCCCGATGCTAACTGCTATGTCGGCGAGAAGTTCCGCGACCCTGTTCCATCTGAGGACCCATGCCCTTGCAGGGACGAAGACTACGAGTGGTACGTGTCTTTCAGGAGTCGAAATCCGTAAACATTCTCAAATACGCTCTACAGCGATTACAACTTCATTAAGGTCAATAACGAATGTGTTGCCGCAGGACCGGAGCCTATTCCCGACAACGTCTGCTTGGAACCGCATGAGACGTATATGGGCTCTTCTGGTTATCGTTTGATCCCCGGCAACACATGCGACCGAGAACGTGGTGTCAAAAAGGACGATAAAGTTCAGAAGTCATGCGGAAATGCTCAACCGCAAGAGGGGCAAATCATTCACCGCATCGTGAGTACTGACCCGTTACCACCCAGACGCGGCTAACACCTGTCGCTCCGATAGCAACCATTCCCTGCTCCGCTCGTCCAGTACTCGTACTTTGCTAAGTCCACGACCATCCTAGCCCGTCTCGCAGATCATAGTGTTTGGCAGTCTCCGAACGAAGGTTACACATGGAACCAGATCCAGCCTGGCGAGACGTTTGTCGCGTTCTACCACCACACCTTCGCCAACGATCGTGCATACCTGATCACGAACGACAAGTACTACTGGTACACGACGGATACAGGACGATCGTGGAACAAGATGACCACCCAGACGCTGGCGAACTCGTTTGGGCTGCCCGTGCTCCACTTCCACCCCAAGAACTCGGATTGGATCATTTGGACCGGGAGCGAGGGTTGCACAGGCTTCGGGGAGAACTGTCACGTGCAGACGCACTACTCCCTGGACAACGGGCGCAAATGGGAGGAGGTCGGCAAGTATATGCGCAACTGTGCTTGGGCGCGCGATGAAGAACTTCTCGTGGACCCGCGCCAGATTATATGCGAATCGTTCAAGGACAAGAAGGGTAACCAGCGCGCGTTCACGATGGACAACCCCCTTGAACTCATTGGCGGCACGGACTTCTTCAATAAGCAGACGAAGCTCTTCGACCATGTCGTTGGTTTCGCGAAGTTCTCGGAGTTCTTGATCGTCGCGGAGGTAAGTCCTGCATCCGGGTACGTTGCTCACGCCAGGGAGCTCATGCCAGTTTCAGTACCAAACACAAAAACGTACTCTGGACATCCAAGTCTCGCTTGACGGACGAATTTTCGCCCCTGGCGAGTTCCCACCCAACATGCGTCCGGAACAGCATGTAAGTAGTACGGTGTCCGCTCCCCCAAGATGATACTCACCATTTCCCAGGCGTACACCATCCTCGAGTCGAGCACGAAATCCGTCTTCCTTCACGTGACCACCTCGGAGCCACCAGCGCCTTTCTGGGGTAACATCCTCAAATCAAACTCCAATGGAACGTACTTCGGCCTGTCTATCGACAATGTTAACAGGAACGATGCTGGCTACGTCGACTTCGAGAAGATGATTGACCTCGACGGAATCGCGCTGATCAATGTTGTTGGGAATCCTCACGAAGCACCCTTGACTGGACGTAAGCTGCTGCAGTCAAGGATCACGCACAATGATGGTAGGCTAGACGTCGCATCATCATTGCACCCTTCGCTCACAACTCACATAGGCGGCTCCTGGAGGCCCTTGACTCCGCCGTCCATGGACTCCCTAGGCAATCGCTACGCATGTGATAATACGGTTAGTTGATAGGCTCATGCCGCCAGCTCAAGCTCATCCCTCCCAACAGAAGTGCGCTCTGCACGTCCATGGCTACACTGAACGCTACGACGTGCGCGCCACCTACAGTACACCCTCCGTCCCAGGGTTGATGATGGCAGTGGGCAACGTCGGTGAATACCTCGAAGGCTACGACCAAAGCGACACCTTCCTCAGCCGTGATGCGGGCTTTACTTGGGAGGAGGTCCACAAAGACGCGCACCTCTGGGAGTTTGGCGACTCAGGCTCGATCCTCATCATGGCGAACGACGAAGGTCCGACAGACCACGTCATGTTTAGCACTGACGAGGGCAAGAAGTGGCGCGAGTACAAATTCACGGACGAGGCCATACGTGTCAAGTCGATTGTCACAGTCCCCGAGGACACAAGCAGGCGCTTCATCCTCATGGGCTACTCCCCCCGTGCGAAGAATGGCGCGGTCGCGGTTCACCTCGACTTCTCGTCCTTGACGCGCAAGATGTGCAAGCTCGACCCCGAGGACCCTGTCAACGACGATTTCGAGCTGTGGAGCCCTAGTGAGGAGCGCGAAGAACAGTGCTTGTTCGGACATCAGGTACGTCCTTACAGTGCATACACGATGCATCATATGGCCGTTTTACTCACAGGTGCTGCAGACACTTTACCACCGACGCCGGCGTCACGCCCAATGTATTGTGGGCGATCAGGAGAAGGCAAAGGTGAAGATCGTCAAGAACTGCGAGTGCAAGCAAATCGACTTCGAGTGGTACGTCCCTTTGACGTTCCTCGGGTGTGACGCGATATTGACGCCTTTACAGTGAATTCAATCACGTACGAGAAAACGGAGAGTGCGTCCTTCTCCCAGGCCTCGGCCCTAGGGACCCGGACATGGCAGCGCAGTGCCGCGACGGCGCCTCAGAGTGGTACGACCTGACCGCCTACCGCAAGATCCCCGTCTCGACTTGCGAAGGCGGCACCCGATTGGACCGTGGCACAGCACACCCGTGCCCAGGCATCAGCGGCCACGGCTCGTTCTTCTGGCTCATGATGTTCTTCATCCCCATTGCTTTCGCGGGCCTCATCGGCTACTGGTGGCACCGCCGCGGAAGCTCTCGCAGAGGGTACGTCTCTTTCCCCTTCCAGGCTATGTACTACAAACTAACAATCGGGCTGCAGAGCGATTCGTCTACCAGGTGGGGAGGCGGGTCCGCGATACAGCGACGACTCTGGGGTGCTGTCGACGCTGGCGAGCATCCCGTGGTTCCTCATCGGCCTCGGGGGCATCGCGTACGAGTGGGTCGCAGAAAAGGTCGAGTCTGCGTACGTTCAGATGCGCGGGCGCAGCGGGTACGGTTACCGGAACCTGTCTGCGGACGAGGACGCGCAGATCCTGCGGTTCGAGGACGAGGAGTGAGCCGCACCGCGTGGACTGCGCTAGAAGGCCGGAGGGGAGACGGGGCCGCGCGGCTCTGCTGGCGCGCTGCTGCCGTCGTGTCGTACACCTAGCATTGTTGTTGATTACTAGTACTGCCTCCGTCGGGCTCGCTGACTGCTAATACGCTCTCGAGTACACTCTGCCCCAGTATAGCTCTGGATGTATATGCCTATTGTATGTATTGTCGTGTCGCGGGGTCGGCTCGCGGCATGGATCGGAAGGGACTCTATATAATTATTTAGTTCCAAACCAACCCTATCCTTCAACGTGACTAAAGTCGGTACTGTAGGAGGCAGGAGAAGTCTCAGAAGGTGACATGCCCTGCACGATCTCGTCAAAGGGGCGTCTGTTGCATTGGGAGCGTGAGCCGCGCGGCAGGCCGTACTGTACTACCTGTGTTCAGATGTAACACTGACCGGAGCATATAAAGGCTGACGGAGGGAAGAAAGTAGGGCGGCCCGGGGGTATACGGACCTTTCTCCTCCACTTGACCGAGACCATGCTACAGGGCCAATGAGCATGCAGGAACCAACGAAGCCCCCCATACCCCGAACATGCCGGGCCTGAGTAGGGGGGTCAGATCGGGGTGAGGGTTAGTCCGGCTGCACAGAGGGACGGGCGATGAGGCAGGCTCGACGTACTCGTGGAACGCTCCATGGCACATCTGGCAAGGGCGAACATGCCCCTTGGCGTCCATACTACGCAGACGTGAAGCGAGCAGTGGGCCGCGACTTCTGTCAGAATTGTTGTCGTCTCCCCGACCACGGCGGCGCGCTGGGGTTGCCGAGTAGAGGTGGTGGTGGCGGCCGGTTTACAGGTCGCGGGAAACATGAAGGCCGTGGTGAACGGGCCACATATCATAAGCGGTTGATGGTTCGGCGGAGAGCAGAAGGGCGGGGTCAAGGGAAGCGCGTCCTATGGGCGCGACAGCGAGTACGGGAGCTGTATTGATGGCGGCTGTCCCGACCAAAGCGCTGTGCAGCGCTGTCGGAGGTTTGGTAGATGCGGAGTCAAGCTGGGAGTAGATAATGTCAGTACGAGCCGAGTGCGAGCGGAGTATGCACGGCTAGTAGGGGCAGGGTGGTGTGGCATGTGTGGGTAAAGTGTGAGTAGTAGAGCAGGGGCGGGCTCACCTTCGTTGAGGTTGTGCAATGAGCATAGCTAGAAACAGACGGTGAATGAACGGTCTCGGCCGCTGTTGCGAATGGTAGGTCCACGATCGGGACCATGGACGACAGTGTTGCAAGGTGTACAATGATGTGAACAGGGCGTTGTCAGCATTAGGGAAGACGAGGGTCGTCGAGGAAGCCTTGTTGTGCACGGCGGTCCAGCGAGTGTAGGGGGGACGGTGTGCAGATACCATGCGCCCAAGTGAGGCTCACTATCGCCCCTCGCAACCGAGTCGGGCTGGACCCACGGGTTCCATATGTCGGCATCCTCAGGCGCGAGACGAGCGTTGCCTAGTAGCGCCTTCAGTGCGTGCGACCATGACCTGTCCGGCGCAGCGAATTAGACCGATAACGGGAATTTGTAGAGAAGCCTCCAAAGTTTGCAAACCTGCGTAGCGATTTATTGTAATGACCAAGGTGCCCATTGCCCTGCGCAATGTGCCAGAATGTGCCCAACTAGTGGCGGGAGCTGCTAGCGTCAACCTTGGCACACGGCTGGTTTTCATCGGCCGATATCTCCGACCATCCGACTTTCCCGGACACTCACTAAGCCGCTGGCCTGGGTGGCAAGTTGCGCAGGTTTACCACTTCAACTTCGATCTCGCCCCGGCCCACGCGTTGTGCATCGTGGTGCATTCGATCTTACCATGCATCATTCACAAGAATGCCACTCTCTACTGCTAGTGAGGAAAGTTGAGCCGGCGTCCAAGATTTGCTGGCAGCTATGAGTCGGTCCACCTTGATGATTACCGCGGCCTCCAGTCAAGACGTCTGCCATTTTTGTCGCCGCGAACAACTTCGATCAGGCGTAGGCTCTCCGTGGCTATGCGCCATCTCGGTATGTCTCGCATGCTAACTGCTAAACGCCGCTGCAGTCTGATAGGAGGACTTGCGTGGTCCTAGCCTTTAGCTGGGTCGAGGTTGCCCTGCTCGAGCAATAACGGTGCTTATTTATTTACCTAGGACCATCGGTTTCTCCCAGAGGATCCCTTGTGATGACCTAGTGTAAGTGGCACCATCTCCTAAAGGCCAAACGCTGTCTCATCCCCGTCGCAGTGCCCAGAGATATGGATGGAAGCCAAGAGATTAGGACAGCAAACTTCTCGCCACCTTCTCGCCGCCTGCTCGCCGCCTGCTCGCCGCCTGCTCGCCGCCTGCTCGCCGCCTGCTCGCCGCCTGCTCGCCGCCTGCTCGCCGCCTTCGGGCGTTGGAGCCCTCCGGATAAAGTCCGCGCTCTCAAAATAGTCTAGGTTCGCCCTCTGCTATGTCGCGGTCCCCATGTATCATTCTCAATCTCCAAGGCATATGTTGATTCTTCCTCGCAGACGTTCATGTCCGGGGTGCCCGGGCATCTCATCTTGTCAATATTATGGCATTGGGCTGTGGTTAGAGAGAACTGTGTCTACGGTCACTGCCAGCCCACCCTTCTGTGGCCTACTCACGTCATGTCATGACTGAGGTTCTATGCTACCGTGACGGGTACAAAAATGTCGCAGGGCAATCCATAGTCAAGCAATCCCCTCATTAGCCATTCCCTAAACCCCAACCTGGACGATGCCCCTCATTTTTCCGGGTTCCCTCGATGCTTCCAGCCTAGTCTCAGACTACGGCAGCCTGTGAGTATGTCGACTTCGCCCGAGATATCTTGCTGACGCGCAATCTTTCCAGCTCTATCAACTCGTACAGTCGCGTGGCGACAGCTGGTATGGGTGACTCCTTTGGTCCTCAGAACGGGTTTTACTTACGAGAGGTTTTTAAGCTTTTGTAACCTACGACTATTTCATCACTCTCGACGAGGAAGTTAAGCTGTTCTGGAACCGCAAATGGAGCATAGCCTCAGCCCTGTTCCTCATCAATCGTTACCTGGTGCTCATCCTTCGACTCTGCAACCTCCTTGGCTTCGTGCATATGCCCGACCACGTGCGCCGTTTCTTATGCCTCTTGTCATTTGACACAACTTCTAAGATGGCGCTGCCTGTTACAGAGGTGTGCTCGTTCGCGTATTGCTTCGAAAGCACTGCTCAGATTACTCCTGTAGATGCGCCACTTCGGCGGAGGTGGTCCTAGCATTTACGCTCTTGCAATATGTTCCATGGGCATGTATGTCTCTAGCTCTTGCTCAAAGGGTGTGGAAGCTGGCTGACAAGATTTTAGTGTTCTCAGCAATGCGCGCACTCGCATTAACGCAAAACCGCCCCCTCGCATCCCTCATATTAATCCTTTACCTCACCACGCCAGCGATTAATCTAGTGCGTCCCGATTTTAGTCTTATGTATACTCTCCTCGTCCTGATCATATCTGGTTCTAGTCTTTGTTCCCTCTTGGTTTCACCGGCGCTCAAGACCCGATCTTTGGTTGTACAGAAGTGAATCCAATGAGTTTTGAGTTATCACGCAAGTAAGTTTGTCTCACGTGCCAGTATGACACGCTCTCACCCTTTTGAATCATTAGGTGTATGTTTGCTCCTCTTAACTCTGCAGCACGGCCTGACGAAATTTCCCACCGGACAGTTGTGATTATATGTCGGACTTGCTTTATGCTAGCAGACATTTTGCTTATCGGCATCACGTGGAGAAAGTTTCATGGACCAGGGAGCGTCGGACACAGCGCCATCGTTGGCCGTGGCGGTCCTTCGTTCGCCACTGTACTCCTGCATGATGGCAAGTATCTCATGAGCACCAAAGTAGCTTCCAGACACTAACACAAAGCGGGGTTGCGCAGGCACATTGTATTTCACGTATGATTCTCCTACCATGTCTTTTGGAACCATCTTGACGAACTCGAAACCTCAGGGTTCTCCTTTTCCTCCACACCCTCCACTTGACACTATCCCTCTTCTCGGTAATTGTCATATTTTGTCCCGGCGCCAGTCATCTACTCACCATATTTATAGATCCATGTCGCTCTAGAGAGCCTGAGCTACGGATACGTCACAGTTTTCACAGAAGCGTGCGTACCTTCTACTGAATCACTCATGAGTATACTGTTGAAACACGTTCTTAGCGTGTCAGCTGTACTCGTGTCACGCTTCCTGTTAGATCTGCAGGCTGCTCACAGGCACGCGACCGGCGGAAGCTACCTCAGTCAAGGCACGGTGGGTAGTTCTCCCGGCTTCGGCGCCGGCGCCGGAACCTTAGTCTTCGCGGGCTCCCTAGCTTCGTTCGCATTCCCGGAAACCGGCGCCCCGGACGAGAACCGTATGTCCATGGAGGACTATGTCATGGCAGGGGACCATGAATCGCAGAAAACTCTTAGCGTCCTTAAACTCACCCTGGAGTCTTGAAGGTCCCCCCTTGTATTTGCACGACCATTTACTCGTTGCAATCTAACTGAGCTCAGTCGTCTCATAGAACGCCGAACAGGCTATCCGCATCCTTTCTAACGCCGCCAACACTAAAATCGGCATTGTAGCGGGCTTAGACGTGCAGATGGTCCCTGGATGCCCTTTAGGAAAGGTACTTGAGAAGATTGTACTATACCCCTGTTTTCTTCAAGGCTTTATGGATGAATTATTGTTAGAGAAGTGCTCCATGGGACCCCTTCCTCCGACCACATATGCAAGGCGGCAGCTTCATTCATGACCCCCGACAACATACTGACTCGTCTATATCATCTAGGCTATTGGTGACGAAGCAGTCGAGTTTCCTGAGAAACCGAGCTCTCAGCATTCTGCGTATCATAGATGGAAGTCCACGAATCTGATGCGCGTGTCCTGTCGGCGATCCGACTTCTGAAGGACTTCGGGAACACAGCCGGCGTTCACTGCAGCTACTGTATAATGATCTAACCTTAAGTTTATCCCGGTTCACTTATAACACGCTCTCGGTCCTCTGATATGAAATGGAATCCTCATAAACGTATTCTGGAGTCCTTCGGGTGGGTTTTGATCCCACTTTTCAACGACCGGGTCGACGATGGATGCGATCTCAGCAATTATCGCAAACTATGCCGCCTTGTGAGTGTGTCGTCTTCTGTCTGGACATCTCATTGACACCCGAATTTCGCTGTCACAGCCTCAGAGCGAACTACTCCGGCGTCGCTGTCTCCAGTAAATCGTCCATCGGTAATTTACATAAAGTCAAGCTAATACACCATTCATTCACCAGCGCTCGTCATGTACGAGTACATCATCACCTTCGGGCAGGAAGTGAACCTCTTCTGGTATGGGCGAGCGAATGTCACGGGCGCGCTGGTGCTGTTCGTACTGAACAGATACCTGAATCTTGGCCTTCTCATGTACCAGCTGATGAGCGCATTTATAACGTTCTCCGACAAGGTACGTCTTGCATCTCCTTAAGCTCTAACCCTCACCTGATGGTGCCACCTTTCAGGGGTGCGTGAGCCCATACGCATTACATATGCCACAATTCTCACTTAGATCTCAAAGATGCCAGAGCTCGGGGGCAGCAATTCAAGTTCTCTCAACCGTTCAATATCTCATTTGGGGAAGTAAGCGTATGATCGCAGGCTTAATTTAAACAAGTGACTGATTATGTTCACGTTAGCGTTTTCTGGCCTCCGTGCATTCGCACTGAGTAGAAGTTGGCTCGTTTCCACTTTGGTTTTTCTTTTATCAATGGTTACATTCGGATTGAATGTGGTCAGTGGCTTGGATCTTGTGATTAGTCCCTCGTTAATCGAATATTCTCAGCGTACGACGTTGATCTCCGCATCCATGGGCATGAACATACCCCAGATCGGATGCGTGGATGCGTCCGGTTTGAGCCCAGAACTCACGAGGAGGTGAGTTGTGACTCAAATGGGGTCCTAAATACCTATTTACTATTCATATTTATTTAGATGTATGTCCAGACCTCAGGCACTCAATTTCTATGTTTTCAATGATTGCTCCACAGATCTCATTGCATCTCGCACCTGCTTAATGTCTGCCGATGCTCTCCTTGTTTTAGTCACGTGGCACGCTCTCTACGTCCGCGGTGCACGCAAAGTCAGTTTGAAAGGAGGAAGTTTCGTGCACGTTCTGCTCCGAGACGGTATGTTTTGCACACAAATATGTCTACTTACAAGCATTAGACTTACATCGCTCTCTCTTCGACTACAGGCACCATTTACTTCGCGTAACATGTCCCTCTAGCTCTCCATCTGCAGCTCATCATAACTTATAGTCATTTCGTGTAGGATACTTGTGGTCTTGAACACTATGCATCTTACATTATCGTTACTCTCCATAGTAAGTGCTGCTCTTTAATGTGGAAGACGGACTATAGATGTTATACGCTCCTACCGGCTTAGATTACTTTCCCTCTCCTCTTCACAAGCGACATTCCTATCTTCACGGCGCCGTAGGTTGCTACCTATAGGTGTGAACCGATGATATCCTCACAGCGGCTCCCTCACAGCCTCACCGCTATCCTCGTCGCCAGATTTCAATTCGACCTGCAGGCCGCAAACCGCAAAGCTGTCGACATTGGAACGCTCTCTAACGAACAAGGGGACGGACCGCATTCACACTCCGGCACTCGGTCGCTCATTTTTGAGCGTGCCGTAGGCTCCCTTGCCGCATCCACCGGGATCATTGAAGACTACGATATTGATGACGATACTTCAAGCCTCGGGGATCCCGTTCTGGACAAGCCCGAAGAACATAGGAGCATCAGCGATGCCGGGGAAGCCGCGCGTATCACGGAAGGACATGAGATAACTGAAGTTCCACTGGCCGCGTAGATTCAGTGCAGCGGCTTCATATTGGGCGTTTGTTGTGTCGTACCTTTGGAAGACTCGCTCGTACGTAGTACCGTTTGCACCATTCTCATACCATGATGCGCATCACCGTGCAAGGACTTGAAACACAGGCGCAGAGGTGAAGTTACCGGCGGGGAGTTGGGCCCTTGGACATAGTACACAGGTCCTATTGTCCTTGAAGGCACGGTGAACATTTGGATAAATGGGGATGTGTTAGCTATCTGGCTCCCTGGAGGCTATGTTTGAATGGGGGTGGCAGAGCATTGGTGGGACTACGCGCGGGCGCGACTCGCGGCGGCGCAAGCTGGATGGGCGCCGGGCGCCAGCTGCCTAAAACGCCGTGGGAAATCAACTTCGAGTAGCACGTGCATTATGCTCTATTAGCGCCGTGCCGTATCCGTTGACCGTGAAGTTGCGTTGAAGAGGAAGTCATTAACTTTCTGCTTACTACAGCCCACCGGTTGTATCCACGCAGCGGGGGGGCGGCCCTCTGTTTATGAAGTATTACTAGAGAATCTCAACATCCAAACATGAGCAAACCCGGTGTAGGTTTCACACATCGAACAGCGAAGGTTCCACCATCACCACCAAGGATTTTCATCCAGAACGCGTCGGCGGCGGCCGGACCAGGTGCGTGCCCTCCATCACCCCTTCTTCCCCTCAAACCCCGGTCCGCGGTGTTTTCTGAGGTGCTTAGACGGCTATTCGGGACACCTTAAAATGTCCCCCGAGTGGAATATGTACCGCAGCTACTGCGCATTGCATGAAATTAGGCGATGCTGTGAGGGAATCGCACACGAAGAGCTCAGCCACGCTACCGGCGTTCCCGGGAGACATTCATCTAGGCATAGAGTGGCAATACCTCACGACCTTTCAATACCGCATACGTACCTTGCTACCGCCTACAGCCATCTGAAACGCACGAGCTCGGGCATTGCGCATCTTCTCTTTTGGATCGATACTATTTATCCTGTTTCCCATCACTGACAACTCCTCTCTTCAGGCTAGGGTACAGTGGGCGTCCGGAACTGATGGCCTCCAACGAAAAGCCCTCGGAAATTTGCGTTCCGTGGCCATGCATTCCCATACTAATGGCAAAGGAAGCATGCTCCTATCAAAGACACCAGCCGCCCCTCCCCGCGATCATGAGCTTTTTTGCGCGCTCACTCTGTTTTCCGCCAGTTGCTACACCCGTTATGGCCTCGTTCTGCCATCATTAAGCGCTGCCGGCTAGCAAGTGGCCCATATAAATGGCAGCAATTTACGAACTCATCCCTGAAGTCGATCCTCTGGCAGGGTGCCCTCTTTCTACCCTTCTGTGAGCATGTCGTCCAACGATGATATCGCGTCTTTCATATTGGAGTATGCCGAATTGTACGTCCTGTATCTACCCTCATGCGCTCACAATCTGACGACCCCTGTTCATATTACTCAGTAAGACAGAATCGTATTGCACAATAGCCTCCGTGTGCAAGTCCCGTTCTTCAGTTTTCTGGTTACCTCTAATCTTTGTGACCATTCTAGTCTTGATCATGTTCGAATATCTCTCCACCCTCTCCGATGAAATTCGGTTCTTTTGGGGTGGTCGGCTCACGGGGGCTGTTGCTCTCTTCTTGGCCAACCGTTATCTCACCCTCGGATACTTCCTATACACGCTTGGGGCGAGTATCAACCCCAGTTCTCTCTCTGCCATAGTATGTGCACATGGTTATTGCCTCGACGTTGATCTCGATGCTCATGTGTTTATAGGTGTGCGTCATTCCTAGACTAGTGCACTAGCTTCCGTCTTGCTCATCGCGCGTATAGTTGCGCGAACGCCGCAAAAGCGATCGAGGTTCTCGATATCTCGCAGTACGTAGTGTGGGCAAGTGCGTATTCATCGACCGGGTTTTCAACAACGCGAATTCTCATAATCGAGACAGCGTTCTCCGGGCTGCGTGCATATGCCCTTCACCAGAACGTTGCTTTTGGCACTTTCGTCTTTCTCTTGTCAATGGTGCCCTTCGGTGTCAACATGGTATTAGGTTTACTATTCATAGACCTTTCGAAACTCTCTAATATTAGCAACGCGTAGGTTGAAATTGTGAGCACCAGCGGAGTAGTCATCCCGGTATTCGGATGCGTCGCTACTAGCACGGTGGGAGACGCGCTCGGAAGGAAGTACGTTGGTGAATTTCCATTCAACACCGAAGTTCCCCGTGCTGACTGTTGCGTCGCAGTTGTATGTCATCTGCACCGACTCCTCCGAATTCTTAACAATGCGCCATTGTTTCCAGTGACAATCACATCCAGGACATGCCTTATGACGGCGGACCTTCTCCTCGTATGCGCCACCTGGTACAAGCTCGCTCAGTATCGCGGACTTGTCCAAACTCTGGGAAAGGAGACGTTCACAAACGTACTTTTGAAAGACGGTGAGTGTAGTGTTACGTTTTCGTAGTCGATGCCTCTATTCACTTTTGTCCTGGCACGTCTAGGTACCATATACTTCATGTGAGTATCCTTGGCTCCAATTTTTTGGTTCCTGAGGGCTGACCTGAGCTCAATAGGGTGCTATTCCTCTTGAACATGCTACACCTAACATTCACGTTCCTCTCTGTAAGGCCCTCATGTAGTCGAAGTCTTCAATCTCTGATAATGCTTTCAGCTCAACCAACCCAACACGACAGTCGCCTACGTTACTGTCTTCACAGACCCGTACGTTCTTCCTTCACCATTCCCAGTGCCCGGTGCCCGATGCTCACAGAGATGGCGTAGGTTGACGTCCATCCTCGTGTCACGCTTCCTTATCCATCTACAATCCGTCAAAGCTCTCAGCCAAGACGACTCCATAGTGCTAGAAAACGCGCAAATTGGGTCGCTCGTCTTCGAACGTGTTGTGGGCTCTCTTTGCACGTCCATCACCCAGGACGACTACGGGCGCTCCGCAATGGCAACACCCACGATTGCGGCTTCGGACGACTTAGAGCTCGACGAATGCAAGATATCCCCGAATGATGAGTCAAGCATTGAGCAAGTGTCCCTCTCACACACTACCCCCGAGCGCGAATCTGTAGGGATGCGGATGGTATAACCTGGTGAGTGGCGAATTTGAGACCATTCCTAACTCCGAGGCAACTGACCTCTGCCCTCATCAACCAGTGTTTAATTGATACAGTCACAATGTATTAATATGCTCCGTGATATTTTGGCGCGTTAATCTACAATAGCTTTGTGCGACTTTCCAGCCCGTTCCACGGCTATGACAGACAGCCCTCGGAGGCATCGGCGTTCGGCAATCCTGGGGCCTGTATCGAGGAAGCCGCACGGGCGCCGCGAGACCACACGACGCGCGACGCGTCGACACGCCACGATCCGGCCTCGTTCGGGCTGTGCCTGAGCGCTTCGCCCGCGATCGACTTGCAACACATGGCGGCGGCCACGCCACCCTGATTTGCCCGGGCCATTCTTTCCCCACCAAGGTGCGGATCGGCACACCCTGGACGATGGTTGACTCCGTCCCGGGTTCCCAGGCGGTCTTGTCACTATAGCTGTCAGGATTCTGTGGACGCCTCGGTTACGATGGCATTTGTACCCGGATATCCAGACACAACGGAGGGCCTCGAGTTTCCCCTGTTCTTCTCACTTTCCCGCCATGCTATTTTCTTGGGGGCCTACGGCCATCATGGTGGTGCTCGCGTCGATGCAACTAGGTAAGAACGCATTCTAGATAGGGATGGCTCAGGAGAAAGCGAGACTCGCTCATCAAATTCGATCGAACAGGCCAAGCATCCGTGCACCTACATCGTGCTGTTCATGGGACGCGTGATCTTTACTTGAACTTCGAACCCAACGACCTTCCTTCCTCGGTGAGTCTCTTCTAAGCCTTTACACGCCAAGATTAGACCCTGATTTCACTGTTTCAGTGCAAGGACGACTGTCTTCCAATCACCGGAACTCTTGCAGTATGCCTTTGCCGTCCCTATTGGGCCTCATACACAAGCTGACTGAGAGGCCTCAGTGCGACATCCACAACATAGAGTGCATGTGCGAACATGTATCTACCTTCACAGATACCACTAAAGCGAAGTGTCTCGATTGTGCGCGGCAAGGAAACATTGAGGCCGCCGTCCAAGCGTCGATATCAGGTGCGTTTTCTGCGACTCGGTCTAGCATCATAGCCCCGCGTTGATGACATTTCGACTCGCATTCTATCGTCCTCCTCCTGCGGTGTGTAGAACATGAGAGCGCATGCGCTGCAGAGGCGAGCAGGAGCGCGAGTGTCAGTTCTATAAGTGCTACGAGCACTGCACACACTGCTAGTACCGCTCAAACGGCGGGCACCACTACAACGACTGGCCAGAACAGTGCACCAGGTTCGGTACTGCCGGTTGTTTTATTTGGCGGACCTCTAGCAGCCGTGCTGGTCCTGGCCGGCATCTAAGTACTAGATCACATTTGTTCATCATACGGATAAACACGCGGTTGGCCAGCTGAACTATGAGTGGCAGAGGACATTGTGGGGGAAATCGACAGCGCCTTTGACGTGGTGTCTTCGAGTCCATGAGTGGGGCACCAAGCTATCGTTAGCACCGCCCAGACACCCTCGCGAGTCGCGGCTATACGAAGGTGTTGAATAGAGTGGCTAGCTATGTGGATCACCAGATCGGCACGGCCTCAAGCAGCCAGCGTGCCTGGAACGCCAGCTGATCCTCGGCCCGGCCCGGCGCGAGAAATGTCTTGGCACCTGATTTTGACCATTTCCGCCTGGGCCAGTTCAACCTCGCCTCCCCCCGCCTCCGGCCTTCTGTTGCCGGTGTTGAGGTTCCTTCGTGGCTTCACTGGTGGCTGAAGAGGTACGGATAGGATAATGCATTCACACCTGTTCGTACGTATTCGCGTGCTGACTTGTCCTTTCTTCTGACGTTTAGACACGAATGGCCCTACCCTTGTTCCGAGGACCTCGGGATGTGCATCCTCGGTGGTGACTCGAGCAGCATCTAGCAGCAGGTGCTCATATATTTCGGCTCCGGGCGCTGTTCCGCCCAACGCCGGGAGTGCCAAGACACATCCGCGTGTGCCCCTCGACCCCGGAGCGCTGAGGGGATGGTGGCAATGTTGCGCTAGTGGAATGCACGATCATTGATAGCCTCGATACCCTGACTTTATGATGGAAACCGGCGGTAGCGGTAGCGGTGCGTTTCTTCGTCCTTTGGTGCCTCTCCGCACAGGAAACGTGCCGTCGTAATTACAGCCGGTGCGGACGCCAAGAAGAACGGATTGGCACTACCGGAACATCTCTCGCCAGGGGTCCTCGGTGTACATCGATGTCACTACTCAACACGAATGATGGTGTCAAATTTGACTCGTCACTCAGCCAAAGCACTACCCAAAAGAGGCGGTATAAAACGCGATCGAGAGGACGTAGTCCGATAAGGTCCTAATCCCCCTGGATTTCCTTTTTTCTTCTTCCCCTCCCACTTAGCACTCCTTCTCTTTCCCATCATGTACGCCCTCGCCGTTGTTTCTCTTGCTCTTGCCGCAGGCCATGGTACGTTGTTCCTAGTATCGCGGCCGCTATAGCCAGTCGGCCGACGCAGGCCCGTTTATTCCAGTTGCTGCTACCGCCGCCCCTCGTTCCTTGCTCCCCCACATCTTCGCCACGACGGGCTCCGTCGCAGGCTATGATCCCTCTGATATTCCTGCAGAGGTATGTGTACCTGACCCCAGTTATGTCCGTCGGTCCAGACATATTCACCTTTACGCCGCCAGTGCACCTCCGACTGCAAGGGTCTCACCGATGCGTTGAATGTCAGTCGCCTCCTCGTTCTAGACTCCACGCTCTCTAACGATAGTTTCCCCGTAGTGCGACACCTCAGACCTCAGCTGCCTCTGCAATGAGACCGTCAACAAGGGCATGTTGACGTGCTTAGAGTGCGCCATTCGCACGGCCAACACCACAATTCCCCAGTCTCTCATCGACGAGGCCCAGAGCTCTCTGGCAGGTGCGTCGTCCCAGCCACCTCCCGCCCGGCTACGCGCTAGGCTAACAAGTCCGCTCTATGGTGCTACATACACACAGCCTACGAAGACGAGTGCAAGCAGCAGACGGGCACCGCGCTCGCGTCGTACACGGTCTCTGCTGACGGCACTGTGAGCACATCGGGCGCGGACACGACGGCGACTAAGGGGAACGGCGCAGCAGTTGTTTCGGTGTCTACTATGGCAGTGGGCGGTATCATTGGTGCCGGAATGGTCTTCATGGCGCTATAGACGATGACATCGATATCTCTCCGGCGTTGCCGTACATCATGACTCTTTATACCTTTGTTGGGATCGGGTTTTGGATATTATATACGTACGATTCTCCTTAAGTTGCCAATTACTAGTGTTCCCACATCGCATGCGGTTTGATGGAAGCATCGAACCTTCAACACTGCGGTAGCCCAACGGGAAGGAAATCGTACACACCGGGGCCCCCGACACGCCCTACACGTGGGATCTGGCAGTGGATGTAAATGTATTATGTTGCTTAGACAGAGATACTCAATGACCGTCCTACATGGCCATACATTCTGCTTCATATAACTCTCACCTTAGAAGTCTGCTTTATGCTAATAACTCCTCACCGCCTTGGCCGCCTCCTCTTCTACCCGGGAAAAACCTACCCATCCCTCCCAAGTAATACGTGCACAGCGTCCGCGTATACATGAACAGCCCGTCCGCAGCCGCACGCCCGCCGTGCCGGGACGGGTCGCGGCCCCACACGCCGTCCCACGGCGAGGACGAGGCGAACGCCGCGCCCGGCGCGAGCAGCCCGAACGTAAATATCACCCCGTCCGTGACGCACACGCGCACCTCCCTCACCCTGCGCACGGACACCAAATGTGAGCTCTACGGTAGGCGGGTGGGCCATGCGAGAGAGGACGTGGGCGCACCCGGTGCGCGCGATGAGCGCGCGGGCGGCGGCGAGCGCAGGGTGGCGGTAGGACCCGTCGCCGAATGCGAGGTAGATTATCGTGCGGGTCGTGGGGAACACCAAGAGCGGCACAATGGACAACGGGTGCGCGGCGAGCGCGTACAGCACCTGCCGGTGCGGCCCGAGGAGCTTCTCTACACACAAGACTGTGAATACGTATATGGCCGGGGGGAGGCGACGATGTAGCGATGGGGACGTCGGGACGCACCTTTCAGCTCTGGGGTGCGGTCGTGGAAGAACACGGCGTACGGGACGCGCGCGGCGATGGGGACGTCGGGTTCGCTATCGAGACGCGGGACGAGCATGGGGTCGTCGTCGGTGGAGATGCACAAGCTCGGAACGAGAGTCGTGTCCTTGGACGGGTGCTCGGCACGCACGCGGGCGATGGCCGCCATGAGGCACTCCTCAACCACCTCAGGGACGCGCCGAGGTGTGTGCAAACAGTTAAGCCGGCCGAAGACGCACCCAAGGCCCAAGGGGCCAACGGCGCACCTCATATGGCACCTTGAAGTAGGCGTAAGCACACTCGGTGCGTCTGAAGACTCTGAACGTCTCCGGATCGTCACGGTACTACATATTCTCGAAGGGCGTTAAGAAGCTCTTTATCAACTACCAACGGAGGGAATTGCGGATTGAAGCCACTTCTAGTGCGGACGCCTATGGCCTCCGAGAGATCGTCTCTAGTGTATCCTAACGGCTCCTGCGGAAATGTCCACTGGCGTGCACGGCAAGGTTAGAAAAGCGTCCGGCGGAGTACATAGACAGCAATTGGAAGCCAACCCCCCTCTTTGACTGAAGGTATTCCGAATTGAATTGAAGATCGGACACCTGCTGAAGGTTACGCTGAGTGGGGCGAAGACGCATTTGTGAGCTCGATGCTAGGGTCAGATCAGGAGGCCCGCCGCGGATACTCACATCGCCGTGCACAAAAACCTCCTCCACATCCACGTTCGCGTCGATCTGCAACGAACCCCCTGTTAGCGCGCGCACTAGATATCTCATCCCCTTGCGTGCCTCGAGCGAAACACGACGAGACAGAAAGGGAGACAGAATGAAAGCGACGTATGAGCGCAAGCACCAGCCCGACCGCCTCCCGCAGCCTCTCCCCCGGCTGAACGCAAAGACTCTGACCACGCCTTGCAAGTTCGCCCTGCGCCCGCACTAGAACAAACGCACGGTTTGTATACATGACCCTGCCCCCCCCCCCAGCTACATGCCTTGCAGTAGGCAGGGGTGTGGCTCTAACGAAACACCCTGTGACAAAATACGCTCCCGGCGCCGCGGCGGATACAAGACCTCGACCCGAATGACAGCTCTGAGCGAAACGAAAGTTCGGAGGGGCAAACCTTCGCAATACGAGGGTAACCAGATTGTACATAGGGGTAGGACAGGCGACACTAGAAGAGACACGGGGGTAGGCGGAAGCACGGTATTCACAGAAGTTCTGATGTGACGATTACATATAGGGAGCCTGACACAAGAACGTGACCAACGACAAGGAAACGTGTGCATGGGTAAGGGAGAGCAATAATGCCGCGCTGGTTCCTCCAAAGTGAGCATTCCACAATAGACCGAGGTTCCAATCTCTTGACTCGCAAACACGCGCCGCTCCTACTAGAGCTCTTTGCAGACGACGCCTTGGAGGCTTCCGCCCTCAATTAGTCGGAATCCCCATACAAATCGTACTTGATGCCATTGTAGTTGTGCACGGAGGTCGGAGAAGACTGTCCGCTTCGAGAGACTTTCTCGGAGGCATCCTTGATTGCAAGGCGGATCGCCTCGGCCTGCAGATTCCTCGCCAGCTTCACCAGTACTTCATCGGAGATACCAAATGAAGGAGGGTCCCATGGAAATACGTGCCCGTGGCTACCAGGGAGATGCAGACTCTTTGGTGAACCTGCCAACCACAGTCGAGTGAGCTCAGCACTTCGACGTGAGCAATCACATACCGTGGACGTTGTCAAACATGTATTCTCTGAGCAAGTAGCACATGTAGCAGCACTTCTTGCTCACGCCGATAGCGCACGTTTCCATCTGCGAAGGCCAAATAAATGATCCGAGCCGACCGGATATTAGCACCAACTTCTACTAGGCTTAGAATAACACCACGTACCTCACGCATATCTTGCACCCAGCCCGGTAAATCTTCAGAGTGCGTATCCACCGTCTTCAGTAGCGCCATAAGGCCTGCTTCAGCGTGGACTCGAAAAGGTAGCTTCGTCTCCCTATCCTCATCCCGGTCCCGAAGGTTCTTGATCCAGCGGCTCGCCTTCTCCATTATGTCAGGGGTTTTCGCGCACCGAGTCGAGATCTGATCTTGTAGATATTTGATTACGTCCTGACCATTCGTCTTAACATCCTCTTGAGCCACGAGGGAATGGTCTGAGAGCTGAACGAGAGAGATTTCGGGCGTATGAATAGCCTCACAACAAAAATTTGCAGCAGCTATTGCAGCTCTGACACACGCCGTAATTGTGCGGAGGTATCTCAGCACACGTGCACCAGAGTACTCTCCCGGTTCAGGGGACATATCTATAGAATGGCGATTAATAGCGATTCGGGCGTAAAACCTGGTTGAACGGCCTACCCAGCAACTCGTCAAACTCGGCCGCCATTTCGTCGGCGTCAACTTCTTCGGGGCCAGGCTGATTGTTAGGTTTCTTCGGAGGTAAACTTGTAGGCCCCCGCAGCTCTGCAGACAAGGTAAAGAAGAATATGCATGACGGCGAAGGGGACACATACTGGTGAAAAGTTCGGAAAGAGATATCGTCTCACGAAAGACCCTTTGGACATCAGGGAGGCTCAGGATGTCATCGATCCATATAAGATGATTCATGAGTTCACCCAACGATTTCTCGTCGGTCTTATCGCATTTCTCTTTGGCGGTAGCGAGCAGGCTCCCGAGACAGTTGACCCAAAGGTGAACGGTGTTGGCATTCAATGGCGAGTGTCCATCTTCGACGGTGATTCCGAATTGAGATATCTTCTTCACAGTGCGCGGGGGGAGTTCGATCTCGACTGTGGCGAACACATCCCCCTCCGCCCGTTTCCAATCAGCCATGGCCACCCAGGGTGGGACTTTCCAGTGTTTGGTGCCGAGGTAGAAGCGCTGACGTATCTTGTGACGACACTGGACGACAAGCCAAAAGATGAGGGGAGTAATATTTGTCGCTCTTTGATGATCCGAAATAAGGAGGTTCAAGATACCGGCGATATCGCATGCGTGTTGCTGGAACGGAGGAGGACGGCGTCCGTTGCTATTCAACCTAATAAGATCGCAGGTGTGTGTATCATATTTTGGAGTTTCATACTACTGACTAGACTCACGCCGATGGTTTCCACAGACTCTCAAACGTCATATTACTGGGTTCCACCTCAGTGATTACGTATGCTGTCTCGAGGGTCGCATTTTGGTTAGAATTCGATGAGATAACAATCGTTGCCTTGATGCCTTCCGGTGTCATTTTGCCAGTGACCGCGGGCACGTTCGAGCGAGGGATGCCGGTATTGAGCATAGTGGCAAGGTGGAGACAGAGGGATAGTTCGCTATTTTGTTTCTCGGTTGCATCGCGAGACTGATGCCCAGCTACGGTGAACGCATGAAGGAAGTAGGAGAGACAGCGGATGGTTGAGATAGCTTCTTCCCGATTCATACAATCCATAGAAAGAGCAGAGCAAGGAGACTGTCTGCCGAGATGGAAGGAAACACGAGTGGTAAGGCGGGAGTCGAAGGCCTGTCGGATGATTCAGCCTGAGGAGCCCCACCGACAAGACCACATGGGACGGGCGCCTATGAGTAGGCGATAACGAACCAACACGTGCTAGTTTATTCAAGCTCCGCTGTACACCCAGAAGATGACGTCACCTGAGTGACTGCCACTGGGGGTAAGAATTTGAGGACAATACGCATACTCAGCATATGTCATGCGGTAGTCAGAAACATGAAATATTGTACGCATTATGTATATACATGATATCGCACACGATATGTCCCTTATTCTGTTAAGCGGGAGGCTCAAATGCGGGCCCCAACCCCAACGCGTTACGCAAGCCTGTGTGCGCGGCCGGATCCAACAAGCATCAGCACGCCCTCCGGTGCTTCAGCCACAACGGAGTTTGTTAAATAACCCATTAAAAGTGCTGGTCAGCGGTCTATTACTATTAGTCCGGGGTTTTTTCCGAATTCAGCTTTCGGAAAATCTCCCGTTTCTCCTTCCACTGTCATCTCTGGCCCCCTGAAAAATCATCAATGCTAACTATGGCTCCTGTGGTTCCATGAATCCACTTTTTACCCTTAATCGTTGAGTGGCTGAGGAGCTACCATCGAAAAAGTGCGTGTACACCCTTTGATGGGCGTGATGGATCACGTGCCCAATGTCACTTTACTAGATCCCCGTTTGCGCAAGCATTCTACACAAGCGGTATGTGGATATGTTGAAGAAAGTGTATGTTTACAGTGATTTGGCGACTTCCGATTGTGTCGTGGTTGAGGTAGAGGAGGGGTTAGACGATGACATCTCTCCGACGTTGCCGTACATGACTCTTTATACCCTTGTTGGGATCGGGTTTTGGATATTATATACGTACGATTGTCCCTAAGAAGTTGTCAATTACTAGTGTTCCCACGTCACATGCAGTTTGAACGAAGCATGGAACCTTGAGTCATTCCGTATGCTGCATACAGCGCTCCACAATGGCAGCCTGCACCCAGGAGGCATTCGGCATACCGGAGGGATGTTCTTCACACATACAGCGACGAGGGCGCTCCACAGCAGTGCATATAATGATGGCCTGTACACCATGACGGCCAAAACACTGCCGAAAATCCACACCACAAGCCTACGATGATGAAGGATCCGCCCCCCGCGGCGCTGTGCCGTGTTGCGGCGCGGTCCCACCGCTCCTCGCAGGCGCAGGCGATACAGCCCTGCTGCTCCCCGCGCTCCCCCACCCACCAGCCGTGAGCGCACGCATGGACCCGTTCTGCATCTGCCCGAGCCCGCGCTCCCACTGCGCCCACCCGCACTGCGCCTGAGCCTTCCCCCGCTCCATCTGCTCGCCGACGTACTTCTCGAGGCCCTTGCGCTGGTCCGCCCACTCGCGCTTGACCGCCTCGGCCTGCGCGCCGGCGAGGCGCCCGAGCTCCTTCGTGCGCGCGCCGGCGTAGTCGCCGAGCGCGCTGAACATGGAGCGCTTCGCCGCGGGCGGGGGCGGGAGCGCGTCGGCGCCGCTGAGGCCGAGCGTGATGTGCCCGCGGCCGGCGCGCACGAGGCAGCGGTCGATGTCGTCGTCGGCGGTCGATGTGAGGGGCTTGTTCGCGAGCGCGACGGAGGTTGCGGAGAGGTGAGAGGGCGGCGCGCAGAGGAGGACGGATTGCCGGTCGGAGGCGCGAAGCGTGCGTGTGCGCGCGGCGAGTGCCGGGAGGAGGGTGACGGAGTTGCTGCATCGTGTGTGGAGGACGACGGGGCCGTCAAAATTGGGGGGAAGGAGGAGGAGAACGTCGCCTGGGGAACGGGTATGAGCGCACGGAGATGTGGGTGGAATAGTGGGAGAGCATACCATTCGCATTGTCGATGTGTAAGTCGGCGCTCCGACCTAAGTGTACCTCATGCTGTTATGTTATGAGCACGGCGACGAAGACGGCACATATGCGGCGTTGTACTAACCAGATCCGCTTGTATGCGCCCCTGCTCGCTCGAGATGTATATGTGTGCCGGTGTTCTTCGACGCAGAGGCTCGTGAGCGACGAGAGGGGGTGCGACGATGGAAAGGTCGATGCTGATAGTGCGTTGCTGTGTCCTGAAAGCGGCATTGACGTCCAGTGGGAAGAAGCTCTTTCCCCAGACCTTCTCGCGTTTGCGGAGCACTTCTTGAGGCATCGGAAAAGGAGGCGATTCAAGTTGAGGGTCCACAAGATACGTCCCTGGAAGAGAGACGGGGTGAGCATAGGCGTAACACAGAGTTACAGAGGAGATGACCTGAGATTTCGCTGTTCCGTTCATAGAATTCAGTGTGGTTGACTGCCTTTTGCTCTGACCGAGGTTCCGACCCTGAAGTGGAGTTGCAGGGTTGAGGTAAAAATGCGGATACGTCCTCCGAAGAGGATGCATAGGAGAACGGGGTATCACTAAGGGGTGTATCAAGTGAAGGGGAGTATGTAGCTTCGCGAACAAGCTGACGGCTTTCCTGCGGGGCTGGAGGAAGCTGGCGATCGACATGGGCGATCGGAGACGGCAGTATTGGCAGTGGATCCTGATGGGTGGTCTGATCGACTGCGAGTGCTGCTGGGGAAGGCATGGGATGTTGTGGTGCTCGAGGACGGTCTTGCACCGGGTCAACCAGAGAGTACGGCGGAGGAGGGGCGTCGTCTTCGGGGTCCTCCTTTATGCTTTGTTGGCCACGTTGGACGGCAGTGATAACAGAGAACAACATACCTTGACGGCGAGTACAGTGCTCGAGCTATCTTCTACTCTTGCGCTATTTCGTCAAGAAACGGAATGTTAACAATAGTTAGTTCACGCACCGTTCCAAGTCATGACTATACCCTGCCCTTCACCTGCCCTTGAGCTTGATTCCCCACTGCTCCCCGCTACGGGGGCATCCAGCAACTCTCCTGATGAGCCGGCGCGTTCGGGGGGGCCGCCTTTGGTCATGGATGGTGGTATCATTGTGAGGATGGGGAGAATGGCCGACTCGGAGTGCGAACGTTGTATATATCAGGGATTCGAGCGCAGCTGTCGCCACGGACGGGAGTACCATTAGTGCGGGTTCTGACTGATCGGTAACGGAAGTCAATACGTACCGAGACAACCTCGGACTAGTGCCCGTGAGCTGATCACCGAGCGGGAAGAATGTACCCCGGGTTCGGCGGTGTGTACAGATGGGATGGGGCGAGGAAGATGCGAGAAAGAGGGGATGTGTTGGTTTGGACAATCATGGCTAGCGGAGGAGGGCACTGCGGAAGAGAACAGCAACCGTCGCACATGATGATGTACATGGAGCACTGTCAAAGCACAGTCCGCCTTGCATTCGCCTCAGGACGACCGGTGCACCACCCGGGCGAGATTTGATCGGCTATTGACATTTGTCAGCAGTTATGACTGATATCGATAAGTGGGGCCAGCGGCTTCAAACCGTCTAGGGTTTATATGCACCTTTTGTTTCAAGATAGTAATATGGGGACGACTTTGCATAAACAAGAAATGGTAGGAAGTGCATAAGTCTAATCATAAATTCTTGATGTCCAGAGCTTGTAAGCGCCGATCACATTTCGCTTCCAATTGACCATCCCGGGGTCCAGACTCCGTGTGGGAGGAAAACAGAAACTCCTGCAGAAACTCGGTACGCGGGTTCAGTACCATATCGACATGTAATGTTGACACATGTACCAATTCCAACAGCAGATCCTTCCGGGCCAAAGAGGTCATAAAGGCACCCCTTGGCTAAGATTCTCCAACACGCGCACCGCCGTTCCCGTCAGCTTCCTAGACCACAATGCACCGCTGTGACTCGCCGCTCGGGTGTTTTCACGAGCGTATCGCTGATTCCACTTCAAATATACTGTACTTACGCAAAACCCGAGCTGTGCCGCGATCCTCAGTTGACTTCGCCACCCACATTCACCCACGTGGATCACTCCAGCAAGCTCCGGGCCCCAACTTCCATTCAACCTTGACATCGGGGTCGAACGGATGTTACTGTAGGCTCCAGAAAGGAAAGTTGTGTGCAGGCACGCCGGGGCGCCGCATAGCACCTGGCTCACCTGGTTCGACTGCTTGCTCACTTACCGATTTTGTTGTATAGGCGCGTTGGGGATATGGTCTCCAACCTTGGCAGACATGGAAGTCTGACGTTATTTCCTCGAAGCCCATGCCCGTACGGTGCCTTGGAGATGCGGCGACATCTCTATTATCTGGACGGATGCTCCACTCAGGTTGACTCATGCCGGCCACGAAGAGAGGCGCGAAGTGAGTTCATACCTGTGTTGTCCCACCTTGCCGCTCAGAGAAGTACTGTTCTGTCCCAACCTCATTCAGTGGTCCTTGTTTTCGTGAACCCGCCCGTGAAAGGGGCCCCGTCACATATGTGGAATATGAGTTGCTTGTCCTTCTCTGGAATCCACGAGCCAAGCCGCTTCCTAAGGTGCGGCGTCCTTCGTTTCTTTGAGGGGTGCGGGGTATAAATGCGACGTTCTACTTCAGCACTGTATCCCGCCCTTCTTGAAGGATCTCCCTCCATGGCATCTTCCGCTGAAATCGTGGCTGAGTACGGAGGAATGTGAGTGCAAGGATCGCTATACAAGGTCATTAGCTAATTTCCCTGACTCTTTGGCTAGCATTGTAGAAAATTACTGCGGCTTTGCAACCACGGGTGAGCGATAAAAGTTCTCAGCGGTAGTAGACCGTGCCACTCGCTCACATTCTTCTACGCGCAGTGCTAGTATTATACGAACACCTCATCACCATGGGCGATGAAATCCGCTTGATCTGGCTTCAAACACCGTCATATGCGACCGTGCTATACCTTGGGAACCGATATCTCAATCTGTGCGTCATCTTGTTTGAGGTCATCACAACTTTTGTCCCCGTGTCGAATAAGGTACAGGACCCGCTTGTTTGTCCATCAGTATCGTAGCTGACGCCTGTTGTGTTGCAGGGGTGCGATTGTTCTCCAACGCCTAAGAACTCCTACCGCCTGGCTGACGTACGGTACCTGACCCAGATGTGCACAGACAAGCCAGGCTGTTCAGGTGCTTGATTCGGCGCGCTATGTGTTCTTCGCGGGTGAGCGCGCACGTTCCCACACTTCAGGTCTCCGTTGTTTCCTTATCGCCAACCGCCGCGCCGTGTAGCCTTTTCTGCCCTTCGATGCTTTGCGCTGGCTCGCCATGGGACGCTTGCAGTGCTCGTTGCATTTGTATCTATGGTGCCCCTCGGAATCAACATGGTATGTCCTGCTCCCGGATAGACGTTCAACATACCCTTCTAACGCTCTCGGGGATAAGTGGATAGTTTCTTCGGTTAGCGGGATGAATATTCCTGTTCTGGGGTGCACAAGCAGCAACGATGTTGGTCCTGGCCTTCAGATGAGGTACGCAGCTATCCAACCCCTCTTACTCCGGCGACACATCCACTAACATTTGCTCTAGACGTAGGTGTAATATCTTAGCGGAGGATCACGCGTGCTGACCCCCCACATCTGTTTGGTCGAAGTGGTGATTGCTTCGCGGACGTCGTTGATCCTTTCGGACTTGATTCTCATCGTGGTGACGTGGTTCAAACTTTCGTCGCGGGGGACCGATCCCCTCATAGTCGGAAGCGGGCGGCGAGACACGTTCGCTAAAGTATTGCTTCGGCATGGTACGTGCACTGGTATATTATCCGCGTGCTCACTCGATACTGACACTTGCGGTGCACAGGCACAATATACTTTATGTAAGAGGGCGCTGGAGCTCCCCGCGTGGCACCGCACTCATAGGCCTCATCATTCCGCAGCGCTCTATTCGTCTTGAACGTAATGCACCTCACCCTAACTCTGCTCTCCGTTGGTGTTCTATGTTAATTGCATGTGGCTGTGTGCTGATTTGTCGGGTCCAGTATAACGAGCCCCTGATAGATGCAAGCTACGTAGTATTGTTCACGAACCCGTGCGTCACTTTGACCCGTACCTCCCTCTCGCTGTGGACTGTTGACCACGATCCTAGGTTGACCTCAATCTTGGTGTCGCGGTTTATGTTGGACCTCCAGGCCGTGAAACACCGGTCTGCCGGAGTTACATCCCTCGGTGGGCCTGAGGGCGTAGCCACTTGGCTGCGGCTCGAGCACATCTGCCATACCGCGCCTCCGACTGGTGACGGCGCAGGGCGCAGCGCTTTGTGGGAGGCCAGCACACGTTGCGCTAATTTAGTCAAAGGTTCCGAAGGCAAGGAGGATGTGGAAAATCTTGCGTCTTTGCATGATATGGACGATATCCCGAGGGTGCCCTGGCAGCCCGTGGAGACTGGGCTGGGGTGGGTGCCCTCAGTGGTCTATGGCGAGTAATGCGAGGCGCATCACGATTCCTGACTCCGGTATAAATATAGTATCAGTAGCCGCTTGTTGTATCAAAGTATTAAAAGTGGCTATTACAATTTGAAGTGGCAGTATCATCAGATAAGAAGCCACCTACATAGCCGGTAAACCGCGGGGCACAGCTGTGACGGCGACTAGTTTCGGCTCCGACTCCCCGTTGTCCAGTCCTTCCCAGCCCTCTTGCACAGCGACCTCGATCCCGCTCTTTCCGGCAATGCGATCACCTCGCTACTCTCTTCCACAACCATTGATACACACAACCATTGCGCTCTACTTCATAACGGACTCGCTCAAAGACTAGCGCGGCCCCTATGTGTCGTCGAACTTGAAGATAGCTTCCGGGGCCGAATGACGTCGGAGGAGGGAACAAGAGCGCGGCGCTGCGCAAGGTTTCGGCGGGGCGGTGCGTCAGCTCAACGGCACGGGTCATTCCGTGCAGCGCAGTCCGTCAAAGAACTCGTCCATGTGCCCAACATGTGGTTCCGCAGGCTACAGCCTCCAGACGTCCTACTATATACTCACTGCGCATCCCTCTCGACGCCTTTCACCCACCGCCCTTGCGGCATCCGCATACCCCACGTCGCCCCCTAGCCAAGCCTCCACCTCGAGATGATTATCGTCAACACTGATACCCCCCGCGAGGACCTCAAGTATCCCCCCGTTCCCGAAAAGCCATCGAAGGAAGGAGCGCGTCCTCCTCAGGTGCGTCTGTCTTATCGTATGTCCTGTATCTGTGCAGATGCCAACCTAGACCTAGGCGGAAGCCCCCCTCCCGCCTCCACCTCCCTATTCCCCGCCTCCTGGGCCCAGCTGCGTTCCGCTCGGACCCTCCCTCCCACGAACCCCTACGTCAGTCTTCCAACCCCAGAACCCGCAGACCGTCAACCACTTCGAGCTCTTCTCCAAGCATGGTGCCATCTCAGGTGCGTCTCCGGCCTTGCCCTTCCTAACGACGTTGTATCTCATCTGGTATTCGCATGCAGGCACATATCTTATTGACCCCCTCATGCCTTCGCCGATCGCGGGTCTCTCAAAGAAGATGATGCACAAGCGCGAGAAGGTGTGGGGCAAGGGCCCCAAGAAGGAAGAGCTCAACGCCTCGTTCCGCACTCGCCATGGCGCGCTCAGCCTCGATATGGCAGTCGTCTCGAAGTCCGATCCATTGTATCCTCCGCAACAGAAAGTGCCCGCCCGCATATTGGTGTCCAGCCGTCATGGGCGTGTCCATCTAGATATGGTATGCCCCATCCCGCTCTGTCACGCTGCAAGCCAACTAAATTCCGCACGTCTGCAGCATGAAGTCCACCCGGGATCCAATCTTGACCTTCACGTTGAGTCGCGCAACGGTTCGTCCCCCCTCGCCCGTCCCGTCGTTCTTTTCCTGAAACCCCCGCCCCTCAGGCAAAGTGACCCTCCTCCTCCCACCCACCTTCAACGGCCCCGTCGTCATCCAGACCCGCCACGGCAAAGTGAGCCTCCTCCCTGGCTTCGCCGCACGCGCGCGCACGCTGCGCGCCTCCGACGAGGAGACCCTCGTGCTCTGCACCCCGCCCGACGCCGCGCCCGCGCCCGAGCCCGTCCTGGCCGACAAGAAATCACTGAGCGGCACGGACGGCGGCGACCGCGCGCTCGTGCGCACGCGCCACGCCCGCATCACTGTCGGCATCAGCGGGCTCGACGCCGAGGAGGAGCCGCGCGGCGGGCGCGGGCTGTTCGAGACCCTTGGGCGCTTCATGGAGGTGCAGGGGCGCGCGATCGGGCAGTACGTCGAGGAGCGCGCGAGGGGGCTCGAGAGGTCGCTCACGGAGCGCGGGGAGGCGTTCACGCAGTATTTGGACGCGCAGATCGAGAAGGGGAAGGCGCCGCCGCGGGTTGTCGGAGGGGCTGGGTATGTGTATGCCCCCCGCGGGCAGGGGTGTGGTGCGTCGAGTGCTGCACAGTGTCCGCCTCGCTGAGGTGTCGTCATGTGTGTTCTGTGGATGGATACGCGCGTAGCCGCCATTGTCTCATTTTTCATCGTCTCATGTTTTATTATCTGTACAGCTAGTGGATTCCCCTTGTGTTCGTCTCGTACAGGTACATCATTGGCAGACACTTTCTTATACCATAGGACTCTCAGACCTGTGGCTTTGAATCACTGAGCAGACGTTCCGCGGTGCGAACGCCGCTCCTCCCTTCATCCTCGTCGACGGCACTACCTTCGGTGGTGGAGTGCACAAATACAATATTGTCCAGCTCCATATCCTCCGTTGCACTTGATGGACAGTCCGATGTGTAAGCGTTTGCCTCTCTCAATGCGAGGAGTAGTCTCGACAACATGATTGAGGTGATACTGAATGATGAGTTAATACTAGTTAGGATTAGGTGCCACAATATGCTCACGGATCCGTAAGAATGATCACGAAGCTCGAGGCTAAGATGTCCGTCTAATGGGAGGATGGTTCAACATTTTTCCAACCCGTCTTCAGCTCGAGACATTTATATACCTTCATAGTGAATGTAAAAACGAGGTGCAAAGCGTTCAGTGCTAGAAGTGTGCTGACATGAACGTTTTGCGGGAATTAGTTTAATCTTAGCACGTCGTGATCACCGCCTTGCCCACCTGAAATCTAGTGTCCCTATCGTCCCGATTTGGCATCAGTAAGGAGTCCGAGGTCAAAATATCACACAGAAAGTCAAGGGGGAGTCTCGCTCACCGTGAAGGAGCAGTGCTCGCAGGAGGCGAAAAGATCTCCTAATTTCTACCCAAGTGGCGAGGTGTTGCCACGCTATTGCAAACAGAAACGTTTCCGCAAGCACGATGCACAACCGTGACGTCACGACCACTGCAATGCCAGGGTATATACCGCGCAACATGTGAAATCTATGATGAAGTGTGCTCACGTCTGCCCAAACTAAACGTCAGTGTCGTTAACAGCAAAGGATACCCGGGATTCCTATTACTCACTCTCGAAAGTGGGAGCTTGAATCTGCATAGAGCTCATGCAAAGAGAAGCATCCCCAGCCGGGGCCTAGATTGAGTCCACGTACCCCCATAGGGAGAAGTGCCTGCTCATTATTGTCAACGGAATTCCACCATCCGGGATCCGGACTGTGTATGCATACTAGGTTGATCCCGAATGAGACTAAGGATAGCACGCTGGCCAAGGCGAACGTTGCCCATGAGTTCCCGAAGGCTAGCGCGCGTTGTCCGCAGAAAACTGGGTCCTACATAGTCAGTCGGATGGAAATATGGTGACAGGATGAGCCCAGTGGACCCAGTGGCTTACCTGTCCAGGTGATGTATCGTAAAGCAGACAAAACTTGCATACATTGGACGACTACAGAGCACCTGATGAGCAGTTAAGTACCAAGCAACTGTAGCCTGAGCGCGACGGCTGGAAACCCACATCTGGTTACCATAAGGGTCGACAATCGGAGGCTATTAGATGTCCTATATATGCTAGCAGGAAGAAGCACTGATGTCTGACCGAATCTGGAAGTCTAGAGAGGCTTCGAGAAGCTGAAAGGGCGAGTATTGCAAAATTGAGGTATCTGTTTATGACGTATATGATAGTCGACGGGGTGGTTGGCTTTCTCCAGACTAGATTCGCCTCGTCGTTCATGGTGAGAATATAATCATAGACAGAGAGCACTTGGCGTAAGATAATCGTCAGATTTGTGGGCAGGAGAAGAAGTATCAGCACCCACCTGAAATAGCGAGACTACAATGCTTTGAAAAGAGTCTGCAGTAACGCACAATCAACTTACTGATAGTTACCTACAATTTGGAAGAATATCCTACATGCTCGTCGGAATGTCGATCCAACTAGGGAGGAGGGCAATATGCCTCATAATCACTGATAATTGGGCAACGTGGTGGTTGAACAACGTAGTGAGTGGGATGTAGTAGCACTTGGGGTGGAAAGGCGAGGGAGAAACGAGACGCCTGGTCGTGGAGTCTGAGGCTTTATAAGGGTAGTAAGTTTGATAATATGACGATCGCAGTAACTATTGGCAGTGCACATGAGCAGGAATCAAGAATTGGGGTGTTTCATTCGGAAGCCATTCTTCCAAATCTAGATAGGCTCAAAAACTACGCGGACTATATCAGCACATTGCTACGAGAGGAGACGACTGCACGAACCGTGATCCGTCGATGTCTCTTCATCTCGACATTCCGTATCATCAAAGTCATTGTCCTCCCCCGGTACCCCAAGAGAAGCTGAAAGAGAACCCACTACAACGCTCTCAAATACCACAGACTCTTCGTTACTGGACGTATTGGTGAGCGTCACACTCGCGTCTGCTTGTTTGTTGACGGACTGCAGATTGATGAGGAAGCGGGAAATGAGAAGCGACGTCAACCTAAGCTAACGAATGAGGGCGAATTCGAAGGAGGAAGAACACAGCACTTAGGCTCACGGGTCGGTGAACCCAGTTACGAAACTGACACCTGATAAATCCCCAACGATCTGTCCGAATAAGCTGATCAGAAAGCACGTGAATAGATAGAATGGCACCACCGTACCGACAACTCGGTTAAAGAGAGTTGTAGTACATTGAGGAAAGTCAAGATCCTGAGAAGATTAAAGCTGGAACAACTGCATGGAGTCTAGCGTCATCAGGGTGACTTTGCTAGAACGCACAGAAAATACACCGTTCCCGAGTTTAAGATCCTTAAGCACTAAGTATCACGTACTAGAGAGTGTTTGCTTACCGTCCCGCAAAAGCACTTACGCAAATGTTGTTCCACTGAGCTTCGGCTTCGGAAGATTGTTGTGACGAGCCACTGGTGTGTAACAGGTGACACATATGACCTGTAAATGCCCCGCGTGGACAGAGCTTACCCCATTGAGGTGGCGTTGCTATCAGTGGGTGAATACGCTCGCAGCCGGTGTTTACCCACCCTCTATCCTTCGTATAATTCCTCCTACCTCTTTGTGATTCATTTGTTTGATTGTACTGGTAGGCGAGGTCATGACATGGCACCGCCGGAATTGTTGTATAAACATTGCTTAAATAGTGAAGTTGACCCCATCCATTACCACGTCGTCGTCAACCAGGCTGCCTTCGCTAATGGTATGCACAAACACGACACTATCCATTTCCGTGTCATCTGTCGGGTACTCCGAATGATTGCTCGCATCCGCTGCCCTTAAGGCCAGTAGCAACCTCGACATCATGATTGAGGTGATACTAGAGGATAGTAGTTGAAGACTGTTTTGATCAAGACTCGCTGGGTACTCACGGATCCGTAAAAACAGTCACAAAACTCGAGGCCAAGATGTCTGTCTTAAAAAAGGTTTATTTCCTCATGCTGATGTTTTGGCTTGCAAAATTGTCATACCTTCATGGTGAACGTAAATGCGAGATGCAATACGTTCAGTAGTAGAAGTGTGCTATTATATATCACGGTCAACTACCTGCATGATGTCATACTTTTTCACGCTCAATCACCTATAGTCTAGTGTCCCTGTCGGCGGCACAGAAGTAAGAAACCTAGGTTCGTGATAAAGGGTGTAACATGCCCTCACCATGGGTAAGAATCGCTCTGCCGAGTGAAAGGTATTTGTGAAGGCCTGCGCCTCGGATGCGTCTCCACACGATTGCAAGCAGAAGGGTTTCCGCAAGCACTATGGACAGCCGAGATGCCACAATCACTGCGGTGTAAAAGTATTAGTATACAGCGTGCAACATATTGAGCCTACCTAGAAAAACACTCACATCTGCGGTGTCAAGCAATTGTTGTTTCGGTCAATGAGGGACAGTGATTGTCGAGGGTTCTTTGCATCACCTTCGAAAGCGGGAATCTGTATGGATGTCATGCACGGCAAAGCATCCCAACTCGTGGTCAACAATGCGCCCGCGTAGTCCTAGAGGGAGAAGTGCCTGTCATGATGTGTCATCCAGCTTCGTCGCATCACCGTAGTCCGGCGTTTGTAGCTATCCACCTACCATATTGATTCCAAAAGAAGTTATGGACAGCACACTGACAAGAGCGAAACCGATCCATGAACGACCCAGTGCTAACGCACGTTGTCCACCAAAGACTATGTGCTGATTAGTCAAGGAGAAATACGGAGAAATGTTTGGTGGGATAACTCACTGGCCCAAGTGATGTATCGCAATGCAGACAGCACTTGGATGCATTGGATGATTATAGAGCACCTGATATGCCATGGAATTAGCGAGACACCCACTACAGTCATTTGTGAATAGAACCAACATCTAGATATTGTAACAGGTTATTGATCTGACATTTCAACCGCAACGATTCGCCTGAAGCTATTTAAATTTTAGATAGCTCACCGAGTCGGAATTTTGAGAGAAGTTCCGAAAACTTGAAAGTATGAGTATCGCAAAGTTGAGATACTTGTTTATGAGGTACGTTATGGTCGCTCCGTTGATACGTTTTCTCCAAAACAACCTCGCTTCCTCATCCATAGTAATCATGCATTCGTAACATGAGAGGGCTTGAAGGTAGAAGGGCATTTCAGACGTCACGCCCAGTAGCCAAATAGGTGTATCATATTTGACGACTCACCGAAAATCGCAAGTCCACAATGATTCGAAAGGAGTCTGTATAAGAATACAATAAGATCGTTGAGTGCTCCCTGAAGCTAGGGAGCATTCCAGAACATGCTTCTCTGAATTTCGTTCCAGCTATTGATGGGACGGACATTGACCATGATACTAATCCAGCAGTACGGCGGCCCTGTGGAGTGTAGGGGACGGAGTGCCACGTCGGGCGATAGTATTGGAGGCCTTTATGAGACGCGTCACTTGATAGTTCAATGTCTCTGGTGATATACCGTGATAGCTGGCCAAGAATAGCACGACACCGATTGGATGCCGTCCTTCGCCATCTGAAAGATGTCATCAATATCTTGCTTCCATTCCCCTAGGGCCCCACGGGAGCTAGCAACGAAGTGTAAGGATTATCAGTCTTGAAATACTTTTTGAAAGGAGATACAATTGACACGTGCCACATTATTGTAGTCACTGGTGACAAGAGCGGAAGCCGTTCGCTCGTATTCGAGCCCGCGAGCTGGTCCACATGCGCTGGGGACCGGTGGGAGATTTGCAAGCGCCGATAGTTTTGGATAATTTCATGGGTGCCTGAACGCTACGTCAATTGAATACAAAGTTAGGATGGAACTCGAGGGGCGACGTTACGGAACTCACCTGAAGTCGCGTGGCCATCGCCATTCGGAAGAAGCCCGCCACGCGTCGTGCATGCTTATTAGGGCGTGTATCTGGCTGTGACAGAGAGTAATATGTTCTACGACTGCTAATGGTTTAGCCGCTTGATAATCCCAAAAGCTGGTGAGCAAAAAGCAGCACCCTCGAGATGGAGAGGAAGTGGACATTGCAGTGGTAATGGATTCTGAGGTGTCTACAAGACCAGTAAACCACAACGATTGCAGTATCGCCGGACAACATCATGGGAATGGGCCCAGAGTTCTAATCTCTCAACGGGAGGCTGCTCCTCTCGATCTAAATTGAGCCACCAACTAAGGGAATCACATTAGCACGCCGCTCCGTGACTCAGGGAGGTGATACTGTACGAACCGTCACTCGTCGACCCCCCCTCCATTCCATATTCCGTTTCAAAGACACTATCTTCCCCGAGAGTCCCTAGAGATGCAGAAAGAGGTCCCATCGCGCCGCGCTCGAACACGATAGACTCTTCGTTCGTGGGTGTGCCAGTGATTGTCCCATTCGCTTCTACTTGCTTGTTCACGGACTGCAGATTGATGAGGAAGCGGGAGATGAGAAGCGACGTCAGCCTACGCTGCCGAGTTAGGGAGAGTTCGAAGGAAGAAGAATATGGTGCTCAGGCTCACGGTTCGGTGAACCCGGTTACAATGCTAGTCTTTGTTAGATATCCAGCAATCTATCCAAATAAGCTGAACAGTGAGCACGTGGAGAGATGTAGCAGTGTCACCGTACCGACAATTCGGTTAAAGTGAGATGTAGAACGTTGAGGAAAGTCAAGATCCTGAGGAGGCTGGAGTTAATGCCACTGTATGTCTAACGCCGAGATGGACCTTGCTAGAACGCACAGGAAATACATTGCTCCTGAAAAGAAGACATTGATCATTGGACATCACATACTAAAGAGTTTTGTTTACCATCCCGCAAAAGAACACTTGCGAATGTTATTCCGCCGAGCTTCAGTTTACGAGTACTGCTATGTCGAGCCAGGGTGTACCAGGTGACAAATACGACCAATAGATCAGACGTAATGAGGCACGTTCGTGAGATGATTGTTGCTTATTTAATAGAAGGTCAGCGAAGGAAAACTCGGTCAATGTTGGGGATAACTTGGCGCACAACTATGTAGGATGTGTCAGTATTATTACAAAGGACGGGGATACAAGTTAGAGTCTCACTGTTTAGCCAGCGCGATGGACTCCGTACTGACAACCGTGCAGGATCCGGGGTCTGTGTCGTCAATGACTGATAATATGATCGGGATCTGATGATATCTTAAGTCTCCCCCATGTTCTTTACTCATGGCATCAAACTCACTACGTTGATCCCGACGGGGACCATAGCCAGAAGGAAGACGACTAGAGCTAAGAACCCTGCCTTGAGGGAAGAGACATTCCGGATCCGACTCAGAGCGAAAACTCGTAACGATGAAAATGCTGGTCACGTCAATTGACTGTCCCATCGGGTGAGGGAAAGTAAATGCATTACCTGCCCAAACGACGTATTGCGCTACACCCAGAGCGCCCTCAGCTCGGCCTGTAGCCAAGCAACTGTTCGAATAGAAGCTGTTGAGCATTTCTACCAACGACATGCCCAGCGGTGTGGCTGGATTTACGTACGTCTACAAAGGGGTGTGAGGGGCCCATATGGCGGACAATTCGACAGTACACATACCACATCTGAAGACCACCCAAAGAACCCTGCAATGAGCTGGAAGAGGTTGTAACCCAGGGTTATGTACCGATTAGCGACGAATAGAGCAGTCGCGATGGTGAGTTTGTCGAGCCAGAATAAGGATACTTCTTCTCGGAAAAGGAGGACATAATCGAACAGGACGAGCACTTCAACAACCGCACGTCAGTGCTCATTCTCTGTGCATAACAGTTTATGTTCTTCCTAAGGTGGACTGACCGATATTTGATATCGCGGCGTAGTTTTCGAAAGCCCTACGTTCCGTGAAGTGAGCAGGCTGAGGCACGAGCGTAAGGGTCACAACTGACTCATTCTCAAGCTCAGAGATGATTTCTGGAAGGATATCGCTCGACGACATGTCAAACAATGGTGCGAGAGACAGAGCGTGGGGTGCTGTGGGTAAGGTGGGTAAGTCCTCTAGCGACGCCAGGGGGGGTATATAGGGTCAATCCTCACTTAGGATACAACACTCAATCTATGAGTTCCGAAGAGTGCTTTGGATCCCATGGAGCCCGGGCTTCGAATGTTGATGATAAATAAGGTCCTGTTAAGTCCTGTAAAACATTCGATTTGGTGCATGATACATTGAACATTTGGCTGCGCACCTTCACACGTCAAGTGGTGCCCTTCGCCTCTAGTATACCCACTAAGCCGAACGCGTGAAGTTAGCACTACATAAGTGCCATTAGATATTTCACAAACACCTGAAGGCGTCCCATAAGTTGCGCATAGAGTGCGTTGTATCAACCGGATCCATACGCACCGGGATTATTCTACCCGGCAGTTTCCGTGGTCGTCTTCAGGACGTGTGTACCGCTCTTCCACATGACTGGTTGTCTCGGCCACAAATGACAAGCTGCGGGCAAATATATATCAGCATATTTTGTTGTTATGAGGATAGGGGGAACAAGTTCGCAGGAAATGTAAGTAGGAAGCTGTCGCAGATAGCTAGCAACCATGGAACCGCACAGGACCGGTGGCTATGATCTGCATCCCGGGCAATGCATGTCATGCGGCGTGCAACGGAAGAGCCACATCGACAGATAGAAGACACCGAGGTGGAGTGAGAGAAGTTGCCATGCGGCGTTTGGGAGCATAAGGCTTACGGATGTCCTATTTTCATGGGGTCGAGTGTAGTGCCCATCCACGAGAGGATCGAACGAGTCCTAAAAAGCTTTCAATCAGCGAGAATGGCCGGCCTGTGACATGAGCGATACCAACCGTCGACAAAGTCGGCACCTCCCTGTCACAGGCTTGGCAGACACCGCAGCCGAATTGCGCTGCGTGGTGGAGCGCTTGAGCAGCTCCTGGTCCGTGCTCTGGCCTTATAAATAAACTCCACAGAGCCGTGGACAGGTTGTGTGTTTGTGCCAATCGAAAAGGATCTCCTGTGGGGATGGGCATTGACCTAGGGGGAAAACAGGATGACGCGGCGGTGCAGTAGTTGTGCGACGGATTACGTACGGACTTGTGATCGCAGTCAAGAGGCAAAAGTTGAGGAAGCGGTTCGTGCGCTCCGTGTTCGGAAGCGGGTTGGTAGGGAACGGCGACATAAACGGTGATTTTTGTGTACCGAATTTCTCCCGGATGAAACGGGGTAGAGGTAGAACTACAAACAGGTCAGTGAAACCTGTCACAAATATCTCGAGAGAAGGGAGCGTACCAATTCGAAGGAGGAAGATGAAGGGTGTTGTTCTGAGTAGCAATACGCGGCGGGAAAGCCGAGTCAACCTGAGTGTTAAACCCGCCTGAAAGTCAAACCGCCGTATCGTCCTAGAACACCAGAGTCGCTGCTTCCGCTAGGTTTCGCACTCTCCCGATGCCGTCGACACCAAGCGTAAGACTGAGCCCGACTGCTGGCTTAGGTGAATGGCAGCGGTACCGGTGGTGGCGTGGATGCGATGAGGTGCAGCGGCACGAAGGTGGGCGCTGACGGATCACGATAATGGGGAAGAACTGAGACTTGAGGGGGCGCCTGGAACGTAAGCGTGTATATCTTCACCGTATGCCCGACAGAGGTATGAAAATGGAGATCGTATATGTAGGTGTCGTGACTGCAGTGGATGAGGACGAGCGGGAAAATGTCGGAGAAATGCCACGGGCGTGACTGGAACCGGTGGAGCCGTGCCGTTGTCCGAGCGCGCGTGGCGCTCGCGTCTTGGCCGAATCTCACCCCACATCCAAGCGACCGCAATGGCGCCCCACGTCGAGTCCCTTCCTCCCCACTCCCTTCCTGCCACCTCACACCACTTCCGATTAGCCCTTGGGAGAGTTAGAGGAAAGAGGACACCACAACCCTGCACGAGAAAAACGCCCGCTTGCTTGTATTAGCCATGTCACGATTCCTACACGCGTTCAAGTGAGTAGGCTTCGCCGCGCCCTTCTTTCCCCACATTTGCCACACAAGCCCATGCTCAAGTACCTCTCCGTTCTCCCGTTCAGCACGGCCCTCATCCGGAGGCCTATGCTCACCCAATGCGCGACGTCCTTCGTCCTATTTGGAACGGGAGATATCCTCGCTCAGCAGGCGTTCGAGAAAAAGGGTTCCAACCACGACGTGCGTCCTACGTCTTCTTTTCTACACCTAATTCTAATCCGACATGGGACGCACAGTGGCTTCGCACGGCGCGGTTGTCATTCTACGGAGGTCCGTCGTTCACATGCTTTACCCCATACCCCGCACTCGGCTCATCCTCCTTCTGTCGTGTGCCCGCATGTAGGCGCTATCTTCGGCCCTCTGTTGACCAAGTGGCTGCAACTCCTTAACCGTCTGCAGTTTGCCTCTCCCACCAAGGCGGTTATGTACAAGGTCCTTCCTTATATACTTGCGCGCCCCGCGCACGCGCTCATGCTCAGGCACCCCATAGGTCTACCTAGACCAGTTCGTGTTCACTCCAGGTGGGTTGATTACGTCTTCGTGCCTGCACGAGTTTTTTGTCCTGACGCGTGTGCCTGCAGGCGTGGTCGGTCTCTTCTTTGGCGCGAACACGCTGTTGGAGGGAAAGAGCGTCAGCGACGCGACGGAGCGGATATCGGAGGCATACGTCCCTACACTCATCCGTAACTGGTGCGTCTCGTCATTTCATCTCCCCTACCCCAGTTTTCGCAAAATCAGACACCTGATATCGTCTCCCGGCCGCATTTAGGGGCGTCTTCATCCCAACGCAGATCATCAACTTCCGTTATGTTCCCCCGCACCTCCGCTTCATGACTATCAGCGTCGTCGCCTTATTCTGGAGTATGTCCTCTCTTTTATTATTGTGGTACGTTTAGTGACCTAGTGACTGATCGTTACGTCTTCCGCACTTTTGGCAGACGCGTATTTGAGCTCCGTCAATGCGGCGAAACAACTCGAGATCGCTGCCGAGCATGCACACGCGCACGAGCTAGAGGAGAAGGCTGAGCACTAGAGGAGTTGTGTTACGGGCACATATACCTGACATTTTTGGACTGTTAGACCCATATATCTGATCTACTAATAGATTTAGAGTGTACTATAACTCTCCTTTGCCCGCAATTGTTGAGTGACTGGGGTCATCGAAGGCTAGCGTCTAACAGACACCGGGCGCTTCAACCTCTCCGATTGCAGCGGACGCTGCGCACAAGCATTAGAACGAGCCTCCAGGTATGAAGCGCAGTCAGTGCATACCCTCACCCCATGCTTACAGAGGATCTCAATTTACAGTCAACCTGAACCAGTGACAACTGCGTCCAAGAACCCTCAGCGTAGATCCTATGATGGAGGCTCTGTTTTAAAGTTCACCGCCCTCGTTGGCATGTGTTCTTTTTTCCACGGAGACAATAATCGCTGAGTATGTAAGAACTTCTAAATGTATTAACTATGTGCACCTGACGATGTGCTGTGTCAATCCGGTGTAGACTACGAATGAAGCGTACAAATCGGGAACAAAGCCCAACGATGGACCGTCTAGGCCTTCTCTGTCGTCGATTGTGCATATAATCCCCCACTTTCGACGCATCGGTTCCAACATCTTTGATACATCCTCCCTCGCCCTTTACCCTGATCTCTTCTATCAAGGTACCCAACTGTCTTAGAACTGTTATCTGCCTTGACTGATAGCGAATGTTAACAGCCATATCATGCCATTTGGCTTTGAACCGATTCCATCCACCTCACGCGCTTTGAGTAGCCCGCTACCAGCGCACATGGGGCCTCATGTTTGGCAGACTTCTCCATTCAACCATGCCCCTGGTTGGGCAACTTGTGGAATCAACGACGTGCCCGACGAGGTACTCACAAACATCTTCATGGCGGTCAAGGATGAAGCTTGCCCGCCAAGCGATGAGGACCAACCCGAACTCCACATTGAAACCCCTACGTCGTATTCGCCGTCCCCGCCTGACGTCTTGGGCTGGTCAGTCGTGACCGGCGTGTGCAGACGCTGGAGAAAGGTTGCAACGGACAATTGGGCATGCGCCCTCTGGGTGGATGTCCACGTCACCGAGCACCTGCAGTGGCTGGAGCTGTGTTTCGCGAGGTCTGGCACCCGCAACTTGAACCTTACCGTGGTGTACAGCTCCGATTCACACTTCAGCCGTGTCACGGGCATGCTGGCAATGCACCCGAACTGCGTCGAAAGCATCTCCCTCTATAACCTCCCTCCGGCCCCTCAGTGCATCTACTGGATGCTCCCCCCTCTCCTCCACTCGCAACAGCGCTCCCTCGCTGACCTGCGTATCTCCACCGAATTCGGACAGTATGAGTCCTCAGCCGACGACGGACGCCTGACGCGTGAGATGCTCAGCCCAGATGTCCTCCCCGCGCTCAGATCTCTCCGCCTCAAGAACACGTTCATGGACTGGGACTCGAGCGTCCTCCCCCGCCTCCACACTCTCATTTACGCCAAGGACGATTTCTCGGATGACGGCCGCGTTAACCTCGGCATGCTCCTCGGTCTCCTCAAAGAGTGCCCTTCCCTCGAGCGGCTCCACACACGTGTAGTATTCTCCGGATTCGGGGGAGGGTACGGAGGCATCCAGTTCCCAGCCGCGTCCGTCCCCCTCCCGCGCCTCAAGGCCCTCCACATCTCGGTCGCCCCGGACGACGGCTCGTACATCGCGCAGAAGCTCCTCGCCGCCCTGCGGCTCCCCGCGTCCACGGACATCGAGATCGCGCTCGAGGCCAGCGACGGGGACCTCGCGACCCTCATCCCCGACGACCCCGTCGCGCTCCCGCACCTGCGCGACGCCACGTGGGCGTCGATCGGCACGTTCGCGTTCGCGTGCGGCACGCGCGCGCCGGACGCGGGGCCCGGGACGCAGGGGCGCCTCAAGGTCTCGTTCGAGGTGTTCGACAAGGCGCTGTGGATCGACTCGGCCGAGCGCGAGGACTGGGAGTTCTCGCGGGAGTGGGTGCGGCAGGGCGTCGCGCTCCTGAAGCACGCGCGCGGGCTGCGCGCGCTCGAGCTGCGCATGACGGACGTCGACGACGAGCCGCCGGTCCCGGAGGAGGGCGAGTTCATGCTCGACGGGGAGACGTGCCGCGAGCTCTGCGCGGCGTTCCCGGCGGTGGAGGAGCTGTGCGTGCGCGGCTTCGGCGTCGTCCGCGAGCTGCTGGTCGCGCTCGGGTGGGGCCTGGTGCGGCCGTTGGACGGGGTGGGGAAGTGGGAGCCGATGCCGCGCCTGCGCGTGTTTGAGATCAGCACCGTTGACGATGAGAGGTTCGTGCGCTACGACACGACGTGTCTGGTGGCGTGCTTGACGTCGCGCGTTGCTTCGGGGGCGGCGCCGCTCGAGGAGCTAGTGTTCCTCCGAGAGGTCCGGAGCGGGCCTGTGGGTGAGAAATCGTTCGAGGCGGAGCCTGAGCTGTCCTCAGGCCACGTCCGTCGTCTGCTGGGGCGGGCGGTGCGTGGAAAGATGAAGTTTGAAAGGGTGCGCCCCAAGAAGTATGCGTTTTGGTCTGGCAAATATTGAGCCTGAGAGCCTTTGAATAGTAATATAGTATCTGAATAGGAAACAGCCGTCATGTCTTAGCATATATGGGCCCACTTACGATCCTCTCGAACGCTCATTTTGCATCTTGCACGCAGATTCCCTCCTGCCAGCTTCCTCGGACCCCCATGAAAGTTTGATGTATAAAGAACCACTGATTGTGGGACATGACGTGAGTTGGAGCTAGCGGTACGTTATGTGTACTATTTACTCCAATTGCGCTATCGACATAACATTTTATACCGTCGATGCAAATAGCCTTACACTACCCTCTCGTCGTGCGCGTGCTGGCTCCTCATGCTTTGTTCTTCCAGACCAGCATTATGTATAACAAGAGTACTCCCGGAACTCTCAGAACCACCGGCAGGTCTAACTGGTGCGAATCTAAGGTTCATGGTCCCGGTCTCGTGCGGTGCATGATTTGCACTGGAGAGGCGAGACATGCCCCCTAGAGAAATCGAGTCAATTGTAGATGTGTTCAAAGCCGTAATAAAGATGATGAGTGCAGGATACAGTGCCTAGAGTGGACGATGGCGATTCAGCATCTGTTCCATTAATTGCTGTACGAAACACATACCACTACGGGCACGAGGCACGTGCCTGCAATCATGTCGTTCACGTTCGCGAATACGATGAAAGCTGAGCTGTTCAAGTCATTAAGGTAGAGATTTACCAAATTGACAGCTAATATCATGATCTACAGGGGTTCCCATCAGCATGATGCGTGTCGGCAGAGGGTTCCGCTTGGAGATACATACGACGAAGGCACAATACCAGATTCCTGACTCCACGAGGAATATGAGGACTGTCAGGCAGCGAGACCTGGATATTTTCCTGCCCAAAGTTTCGCGAATGAAGCGCCAGTGCAGCCTGCGCATAGGTGAGCATAAGGCGCGACCGAACGTTGCATAACCATTACCACGCTTTATAACCAATCAAGAACGTAGCGAGAAAATTTGTTCCCCATGAGGCTGCCATACACGCGATTATTAAATTCCAAAACGGTATGGATGTGACGATGGAGGCGGCGGATGCTGGGGTCGTGCAGTATGTCGCTATTATCCCTAAGACTGTATTGCGAGTGTAAGAATATAAACCCTTGCGCAATTATGACGTCGGTCATTACCTAACATTGTAGAAATCAGCCCCCCGCCAATTGTCTTGACAGCTAAATTATCTGGCCAGAGCGCAACGACCCGCCACCATACGATGCAGTCGTTCAAGAAACCCTAGAGCACATACGGTTGTTGTCAGTATTCGTGCGATAAACGATAGGATCCGTCCATACGTTGAGGGTGGTTGTAGCTACTAGCGTAGAGTTGCTCAAAATTTGCATTGTATAGTGCCTGTCGGAATCAGTGCCATCTGGTAGAGATGGCTGGTGTGCAGTGAATACTAAGGTGGAGCCACTTGATGTGACCAAGGGATAAGCCAGTCGGACCGCGGCGTGCAAACATGTTGACATATAGAGTGCGATTGTCGCCACGAGCAAGACACAAGTCGAGATGCGGGAAGGGCCCTTGCGGCTGCATCCAATGTGTTAAAAATACGTATCAACGACGCCGAAGAGGGCTTACTCACATGAGTAGATGCAGGGAAGAGAGAACCAGCGTAGACAGGACACCTGTTTTTTAGGTCAATTCACAACATGCGCGTGAGGTGTTTGCACCACGTACCCAGTAAGAAGGTGAGAACGGCATAGCCGATAAACTCAATAGAGTCCAAGAACACCGTGGGGGTTGATTTCGCTACCACACGGCCTTGAAGCACGGCATGTTCCTTCGCGAGTGACTGAGCCATATACTTCGCCTTGGAAATCTATGAGAAATGTGAGAGAGTATGGGTGGGGTGTGCAGCATGAGAGAGGGAATGCAGCTGGTTTTAACCCAGGGAAACCTCATCCGGGAGGTGCGGCCTTCCACGTAGACACCGAATGCCTCTTGCTATGATGCTGTCAAAGTATCGCCCTCGGCACAAGTGCTCGGTGGTATGCCCAACTTGGCGTGGTCTACTGGATGTCGTAAATTCACGCGAACAGAGCATTTCATCATGGTAAGCGGATCTAGTTCGGAAATGGTAGGACAACTTACGGGAAGGATACTTAGACGCTTCAAGGCGTCCATACTAGCATGAAAATTTGCGTTTTATACTCTATATGAACAGCTTCCAAGATACATGAGCGAATTGGGGCCACCGGCTGTGGCCATCATCCGGATATGCGAGGTTATAAGACACTTTGCTCAATGACACAACGGTCGGGGAGATGATACTCCCGCGCGAAAGAGCCCCCGCCTGCCCCTCAACCTGCCAGCGGATTACAGGGAACAGGCTGTTACTGCTTACGTCAAGCGCGCACGAAGTACAGCACTTCGCCTACTAAGATACGGCTTGACGAGTCAGCGGATTCGGGGATATGTAGGAGAGCGTAGGGTGCGGTATCGTCGATCGATCGAGAGGTACTTTGACCTTCAGCCTGCTGCCAGCGGCGACGCACACGCGGCCAGAGCGGCCTGAGTCACGACGCTTGCGTGGTGAGGTGAAAGATATGATAAGATTGGCGCCTACGCCTTCAACAACCTTAATAAGCCTTGATTTCCAACTTTCCACCACTATTATATCATCCTGCTGATTCTCGGTCCAGTACACCTCTCGGAAGTCGGAAGCGACGAGTAAAGGAAATTGCTGATATGGGGCATCCATGCCGCTTACGTCTTCCTTCAAGGGATCACTGGATTCGTTTCTCAGTCCGGGGGAACAGCGACACAATCATCTTCAAGAGTCGACATGTTCTTCAGGTCAGAAAAGCCCACGCGGGCCTAGCCGTGTTACGCCATCATATCCTAGATTAGAAGGATGATGTATCTGGACAAAGACTCTTGACGTTTCATACCCCGCTCGCAAAACTCGGCTCTCGATCCTCTCTTGGAGACGACTCCTTGTCACTCCTCCGCCACTGCCTCTCATCCAGCACAATATTATCCCTCGAAAGCTAACTATTATTCCATAACGTTTCACATAATGGAACCAGAGACGAACCAGTTTCATGTGCTGAAGAAGGACGACTTTAACGAGCGGATTCCAGGCGAACCGCCCTCCACCTCACAGCAGGCTCTGTTCGTGGGCGCAGACTTCTCTGGTATTACCAATGAGTCAGACCTTTGCGCATTACTGGTATGTTCTTTTCAGGTACCTGCATCGACCAACTAGCTCAATCTACTACATCAGAAATCCGTGATCCAGTCCGTACTGGAGGCGGCGAACGCCACGTATGTCCGCGTTGGAGCCGATATCGACACAGAGCACCACGAGGAGACTAATAGGAACGGAAGCATCAAGAGTAACGTGAGCGACACTAGCATATATCTGAACATACTTCTATCCCGCTCTGCCGGGCCCTCTGCTGCTAAACGGAGCCTCAGGCGCGCCACAGTCCGCAATCGACAGGATGATCTCAGTTCGGGTCTCCGCTCCTCTTACCACCAAGCGGTCCATATTGAGGCCAAGATAGATCCTGATGCATCTACACTACACTTCCCTGCCGAGCCCTGCACTCCAAACAAGAATATAGAACTCATTACAGATTCTATCGAGTCCTCTACACTCGCAACTTCTCTCTTCCAGGACTCCTCGAAGGCGAAGAGTTTTGCTCTAGGGTCGTCCAAGTCCATGCTCGACATCTTCAACGACCAGCACCGCCTTTTTTCCTATGCGATATACGTCGTAAAAAGTCAAGCTCGCCTTCTCTACTACGATCGATCCGGCGTCTTCGTTTCTGAAGTATTTGACTGGACGCTGACCTCGTCGTTCTTCCACACCTTTGTTTGGAAGCTGGCCCACATGTCACCCGAAGATCTAGGATACGACCCTACCACATCGCTTGCTAGCCCCACTGAGACCGGTCGCTTCTTGGGGATGATCAAGGACTACACTCTTCCCCGGGAGCTCCGCGACATGGTGTCCCACGCCACGAAACACCGGTTTCCTATCTGCAAAGTGCGTGTCGCTCCAGCACCTCCATCTCAAGAGGACCGTTATGTGGACACGGAGCTTGAGGGTGCTCCCTCAGGTGGCAAGGCCAAGTTCTTCTTGATCGGGCGCCCTTCCTACTCGGCCGACACCCTTTTCGGTGAATGCACAAGAAGATATATCGCGCTCGATCTTCAAACTGGGAAATTGTGCTCTCTCAAAGACTACTGGCGACCGCTTGTCCCAGGTTGGACGCGGCCAGAACACGCGGTGTATCAACACTTCCGCTATAGCGACGTCACTTCTGGAATTGCGACGCTCGTTTGCGGCGGCGACGTTGGCGGATTTCAGGCACAGCGTACGGTGGTCCAGGACTTTCAGCCAGTGCAAGACCGACCGGTATCCCGTGTCCACTATCGCATCGTGACGGCGGAAGTTGGCTTGCCGCTGGCAAGCTTCTCGAGCTTCAAGGAGCTTTGTCGTGTCCTCACACATGCGATGGAAGGTAAGTCTCTACCTCAACTCGCCATACTAACCGGTTAGGCTGATATTAGTTGTTACAGGACATTATCTAGCGTGGACGAAGGGTGAAGTGCTGCACCGCAACGTCAGCACCTCTAGCATTCTTATCGATCCGTTCACGCGAAACGGATTCCTGGTCGACTGGGATCTTTCTCGTTTCAAGAGCGAGCTTAGTGAGGGGTCTTTTGGACTTGATGGATCCGTAAGTCTTCCATGTGCTTCCCGTTCAGCTAATATCGTCTCATCAAGTTCCCCAGGGTGCTTGGCCGTTCAACTCAGCGTTACTTCTAAAGTATCCCCGGAAGCCTCACCGCTTGGCTGACGACATCGAGTCCTTCGTCCATATCTTCTACTATCTGGTACTTCGATATCACAAAACCAACGTACCCGATTTACGGGTCAAGATAAATCGATTGTACGAGCATTCCAGTCGACTTCGCGGCATCAAGATCGGGGGCGACGACAAGCTGATTAACAACCTGAGTCCCCAGCCGAGCTTCTCAGTCACCACTGACGACTACGTCCTGCAGAGCATCTTGCGCCAGCTCGCCACGGTCTGCCACAATCACTACATTCTCATCGACCTTTCGCGCATGGAAGAGCTGTACGGGCTCTATCACGTCGCGCGCACGCCTCATGCTCCAGGACGCCTTCACACTCCCGTCAACTCTCCGGGTCGCGGCTTCGAAGTCTGCATACCTATCCCCTCCTCCGCCGCGCTCATGTCGGCCCGAATGACGATGGGCGCCGTGCCGACGCCCTCGAATGTCCCCCAGGACCCCTGCGACGTAGACGGTCCCCTTTCTTCTCACGGCCACGTCGTCGGCGCGCTCTCAACTTACCAGACCTTCACCGAAAGCCCCAACCACAGGCCTCAGGACCAGTTCTCGTTCGATACTGGGCCACTGGAAGAGGACGTGCCGCAAGACCCGTCGGGTAGCCAGTTGGGGGACGCGTCCTCGGCACCGCAACCTTCCGGTATCCCCGACGACGAGTCCGTTTTAGAGTTAACCGACTCCGAGACGACTGTTAGCGTGTCGAAGCCCCAGAGCAAGCCTGGATCTCCGACGGCTCGCCCCAAGGCTCCTTCCAAAGCGCGCCCTGCTGCGAAGTCTGCGAGCGCAGCCGGGAAGGGCAAGAGTCGACCGAGAGCCAAGACTGGTGGAGGAAAGGGAAGCAAGAACAAGAAGCGGCAGAGGGCTGAGGAAACTGAGGAGGCGGCGACGGCGGCGGCGACGGACAACCGTGGAGAGGGTCCGTCTCGCAACGTACAGCGTAGCTCGAAACGCTCGAGGAGGCGTAGCTGAGGATATTCTGTGATTGTGTATAACCTCGTGTATTGTACCCATGTCCCATTCATGTATCATCCCGCCCCGATCGTTCGGAAAGACCTTCAATTAGAATAAATCTCACAATTCAGAGCAGTTCCGTACATCTTTCATTAAGCTTCTTGTAAATAAAGATACGAATAGCGATACAGAGCAGGCACGACTATGTACAGACCATTATAAGCCCATTTCAAGAGCGGGAATTCCCCCGCCCCAATCAACAACACATCCTCCCCCCCTCCTTCTACGACGTCACCCCGACCTGGACCCACTTCCACTGCCGCGCCTCGAGCATCCAGCCCTTGCGCATCCCGTTCACCGCCTCCCCGCTCACGACGTGGATCCCGTCGGGCAGGAACTCGAAGTTCTCCTCGCCGAGGTCCCGGTGGAGGATCTGGATCGGCCCGCTCCCGTCCGAGTCGTCCGTCGCCGCCTCGCTCGCCTTCGACGGCGTCCCGTCGCGCTCGTCGCGCGCAGGAGCGGCGGCGGCGGCGCCCGCGTCGGTTTTCGCGTCCGCGGAGGTGGCGGCGGCGGCGGCCTCTTCTTTTGCAGTAGACGGCGTCGACGCAGCGTCCTTCGACGCGCCGTCCTCAGTGCGCCCTGCCTTGGGCGCCTTTTGCACAGGGAGCTTGCCCGCGGTCCCGCCCGAGGTCGTGAGGAGCGCGACCGTGTACCTGCGCCCACACCCGTCCTCGGACCCGCCGCCACCCGCAGCTGCGTTGGCATTGGCGTTCTCCTTGTCACCGTCGCCCTCGCCCGCGGGGATCTGCCCGCGCTGCGAGATGAGGAAGCTCTCCCAGAGCGTCTCGACGACGACCGCGCGCTGCGGCACGAGCTCGTCGTCGCTGTCCGGCGGCGTCGACGCCGCCGCCGCGCCGGGCGAGCCCTTGTCCTTGTCCCCGGCGGGCGACGCGAGCTTCCTGCGCTTGCGCGGGCGGCCGTCGGCGCCCGACGACGACGAGGGGAAGAGGATCGTCCTCAGCGCGTCCGGGTGGTACTTGAACCTACAAAGACGATCAGCGAGCCGCCCGCAATGACAGCAGCGGCGTCCCGCAGCAGAAACGAGGACGCACCCAATCTCCGGCCAGCTCGCGTCGGTGCCGAACACCATCACGCGCGTCGCGCACACCTCGTCGTCCGCGCGGTCGAGCTTGAGCTGGAGCGCGCTCTCGCCGTTCGCGAACCCGGGGCCGTGCAGCCGCCTGCGCTTCCTGCTCGAGCGGGGCCCGCAGCCCAGCGCGGCCCGACGCTCCGCGAACTCCATCATGCGCTGCGAGCGCGTGCGCAGCCCGTACGAATGCGCCGTGCCAGCCTACACCCAAGCGCGTCAGCTCCTCCATCCTCCAGCTTCAAGGCCACACACACGAGCGCGACTCACCGGGACAAACTCCGCCTGGAGCACCTCCAGCCCCGCCCCGTCGTGCCCGTTCCCCCACCCCAAGCTCAGCAACGAGCTCCCGTCGTCGTCCGGGCCCAAATCCTCCTCCGCATCCTCCTGGCGGCGGCGCAGCGCCTGCCCGAGGCCGCCGATGAAGCGCGCCTCGCGCGTGAGGCGCACCTCGACGCGCAGGTCGCGGCCCTCGCGGCGCGCCCTGCGCGCCGCGCTCCAGCTCACCCACCCCGCGTGCAGCGCGCACAGGAACACGTCCGAGTCGTCCGTGTACACCCGCCGCCCGTCGCGCACCTCGTCCGGCTGCGGGCGCCCGTACTGCGGCGGGCCCGCGTGGTGCGCCGGGTGATGTGGGTGCGCCGGGTGGTGGGGGTGGTGGGGCGCGTGGGGGTGGTGCGGGTGGTGCGCGTAGAGCTGCATGCAGAGCGCGCGCTGCTCGCCCGAGAGCGGGGGCACGGCGGGGATGAGCGCGCCGCCCCACAGCCGGGGGCGCGCGGGGCGCGTGAGCGGGAGCGCGCGCGAGGGGATGAGGAGCGTCGCGCGCACGTCTGCGGGGTCCGCGGCCGCGCCGGTGTCGGTGAGCGGGGGCGGGAAGTCGAGGAAGGGGAAGGGCGTGCGCGGGAAGACGAACGTGCCGAGGTGGCGCACGGGCAGCGGCGGCTGGCTCCCGGGGGAGGCGGCGCGGGGGAGGTGGTACATGCTGCTTGGGGGCGCGGAGGCCGGGTGGAAGGGCGGGGGCGACGGCCGGCGCGACTGGTAGCCTATGGGCACGCCGTGGGGGTACATCTCCGGGTGCGGGCGCACATGCGGTGGGAGGCCGAGCGGGTGTTGCATCTGCGGGTGCTGGGAGAGGTGGGCGGGGTGGGACGGCGGGAGGCCGCCCATCTGCTGGAGCGGCACGGGGCCCTTGGGCGGGCCCTGCTTGAACTCGTGCTCCCGCTCGTGCGCAAACTGGGGCGGGATGTCGCCAGGGATCGGCACAGGCCCCATCGGCCCCGGCTTCGCGCCGCCCTGCCCCTTGAGGTGCGGGGGCGGCGGCGGCGGTTGTTGCTGTTGTGGGCCGCCGAACGGCGGGGCGGGCGCGCCGTGCGGGCGTGCGTGCGGGTGAAAATGGGGGGGCGCACCGTGTGGCGGGAGGCCCGCCGCGCGCGCGCGCATCTCGCGCTCCTGCGCCTCGAACTGCGCCTCGCTCGCCCACGCCAGCTCCCGCTCGCGCATCTGCAGCAGCCGCTCCCGCTCCTCCCTCTCTCTCTCCCTCTCCCTCTGGCTTTCCCGTTCCCTCTGGCTCTCCCGCTCCCGCTCCCGTTCCGCCGCCTCCGCCTTCTCGCGCTCGCGGTCCTTTGCAGTCGTCCTTGAACGGCGCTCTTCCTTTTGTCCAGGCTCCTTCGCGCGCTCGCGCTCCTCGCGCTCCTTCGCACGCGGTTTGCTGCCCCGGCTCGCGCGCTCCCTCTCCCGCTCCCGCTCCGCCTCCACGTCCCGCATGCGCATCTCCTCCATCCGCATCCGCTCCGCGTCCCGCTCGTGCGCGAGCCGCAGCCGCTCCTCCTCGACGCCGCCCGTCTGCGGGGGCAGGAAGCGCGACCACACCTGGCCCTGCGCCTGCCCCGGCGGGGGGCCCATGGGCGCCGCGTGCGGCGACGAGTGCTGGTGCGGGTGCGCGTGCGGGCTGGGGATCTGCGGCGGCTGCGGCTGGGGGTGGACGCGCATGCTGTGCTGGCCGGGGCCCTGCGCCTGTTGCTGTTGCTGTTGTTGTTGCTGCTGCTGCTGTTGCATCTGCTGCTCCTGCTTCATCAGCCACTCGCGCTCCTGGAGGTGGCGGTCGCGCTCGACGCGCTCCGCGTGCGACATGCCGGCGCCGAACCCGAGCCCGACGACGCCCATGCCCATCATCTCGTGCGCGTGCCGGCGGAACTGGTCCTGCGCCTTCTCCCGCTCCTCCCGCTCCCGCAGCTCGCGCATCTCTCGCTCTCGCAGCTCGAGGTCCCTCAGCTCCCGCTCCCGCAACTCCCGGTGCATCATCGCCTCGCGCTCGCGCTGTTGCCTCTCCGCCCGCTCCCGCTCCTTGAGCACACGGTCGCGCTCGCGCCGGACGAAGTCGGGGGACTCCTGTGCGCTCGCCGCGCTCCCGCGTCGCTCCCGCTCTCGCTCCATCGCCGCAGCCCGCTCCCGGTCGACACGTTCCCGCTGCTCCCGTTCTCGCTGTTGCTCCCGCTCCCGTTGCTGCTCTCGTTCTCGTTGCTGCTCCCTCTCCCGTTGTTGCTCCCTCTCCCGTTGCTCCCGTTGCTGTTGCTGCTGCTGCTCCCGCTCTCTTTTCTCCGCAAGGGCCGAGGGGTGCAGGCCGGGGCCGGGGAGCCCGTGCGTCGGCATCACGTCTGGGGGGCGACCGCCGATGGGGGTCGGAGGGTGCGAAGGTGCCAGCGCGGGCCCCGCTGTTGGCCCAGAGGCGCCCACGTGCGGTGCACGGGGCCGCCCGCGCTCCGGCCCGCCGGCGTCCCGCGCGTCCCTCTCCCGTACATCTCGCACGTCCCGGTCTCGCACGTCCCGGTCGCGAGGGTCGCGGTCGCGATCACGACGGAGGTCGCGCTCGCCGTACGGCGGGGGCCCGGGGCGCTGGAGGCTGTCCATGAACGGGGACTGCAGCGTCGGCGTGTGCGCGTGCTCGAACGCGGGCGTCGAGCTGCTCGTGCTGCTCCCGCGCGCGCGGTGGCGGTCGAGCGAGCTGCTGTGGCCGTGGTGCATGTGCGGGTGTGCGTGGTGCGGGTGCGGGGACGGACCCTGGTGCGGCGGAGGCGGGGGCTGCGGGGGCGGCGCGCCGTACATCGAGGAGGGCTCACCGAGGCGCAGGGCTGGGGCGGGGCCTGGGGGCGAGTGCAGGGACGGGCCGCCTACGGGTGGGACGCCGGGGCCGACGGGGGTGGGGTAGAGCGGGATGCTGCCTTGGCCGGGGCCGTGGATGAGGTGGCTGTTGTGCGGGGAGGTTGCGGAGGGGGGCGCCATGGACATGGGTGTGGGCGTGCTGGGGTGGGTGTGGGCATGATGATGGGAGTGGTGGTGGTGCTTCGACGGGCGATGTTCTGCTCCGTACGGCGGGGCGATGGGTGCGTTGGACGGGCCTGGGGGGTACCATCGCGGTCAATAAGGCGTGTGGGCGGACAAGCGGGCACGGCAGGCGCAGAGGGAAACGCGAGAGTCGGGATAATAAAGCCAGCGACGGAGATGACGCCGCCGCCGTCACGAACGCCGCCGAAGCCAAAAAGAGAGCGCCGGACGGCATCCGACGACGAGGCTTCGAAGCCATCGGAGGCGTGATTACATCATCCGAAGGGCCCGCATTAGGGAGCGCGCCCAGGACGAGCGCCGTGGCCGTCCTCGGACGAGGGGGCCCATCAGGCGACAGGCGGCCCCACGCCTGCGGACGCCCTCCCCGCCGTGCCCACGGCGGGCCTAGACAGGCGATTGCGCTCGGTTCGGGCGGCACTGCGCGGCCCTGGCCGCAACTAGCGCCCGCAACTCGAGTCGACGCCTCCTAGCCTCCGCCCGCGCAGCTGTGGCCCGTGTGGCCGCGCACGCACACGAAACGCCCCCACGGACGCCCTCTGCCGCCATCGGGCCATCCAGGGAGGCGGAGGACGCAGCCCACGCCGGCGGAAGCGGCCCCGCGGAGGGACAAGACCGAAACCGAACAAAGAGGCGAACACTCACCAGACGGGGGCGGGGGGGCCAGCCGGTCGTGGGGTGGCGGGAGGCCGTCCGGGTTCGCTCTCCTCGGCGCGTGTGCGGTCTCGAAAGGCTCTTGGAGGAGCGCCAACGGCGGGGGCAGCCGCTGGTTTGGTGGCGGGGCGGGGTATGGGGGCG
>FTLJ01000224.1:0-20321 GCA_900155495.1 Porogramme epimiltina
GGGGCGACGAGCTAGTTAGTGGGCGGCGGGGGGGAGGGTGGGTGGGGCGCGCGCCCGATGAGCACATGCCGAGTAGGCGGCGACGACGCTGACGGCACCCACAGGCGGATCGAGCGCGGGAGGGGGAGCGCGAACAGCTCGCGCCCGCGACCGGACGTCTCGAGGATGCTCAGGAACGGCCCGAAGAAGCGTTGCCCCCGTACTCCACTGCGGGAGTTCTGCTGATGTGCTAGCTCGCGTCCGCAATCTCCCCCACCTCATCGCCTGCTTTCTTCCTTTGTCTGTCCACGTTCGTGTATGCGTGCGCACACGCAACGTACCCCGCGCGTCACGTACGGCGCACCCCAGACCGCAGAGCCACTTTCGCGAAGCCCTGGAGTGGAGTGAGCGTGGTATACGCGATAGCGGTCTGCGAACGTTCGCCTCCGCTGGCGGCTGATAGAGGTGATAAACGTCGGGGGGGGGGGGGCGGAGGAAGAAGAAGCGCGCCGTTGACGTCGACGGGAGGAGGGAGTTGGCGGGAATCAGGAAAGCGCGACTCGGGCGAGCGTGCACGCGCACCCGACGCGCGGGAGCGCCGCTTGGCGCGCACAGCGATGACGTCGGCGCGTGCCTCACGCATGGCTAACCCCCCCATCAAGCCTCTTCGTAGTCTTCCCTCGCCCCTCGCACATCTTCCCCTCCCCTCGTTCCCGCCTCCGCCGTTCTTCCGCGTCCCCGCGGGCTTCGCGAATTCGCGACGAGCGGAGCGGCGCGCACGGAGGCGGAGTCGACGGACGTAAAAACCTGACAGCTAACGATCGAGGTGCCGTCACCGCGCCGCGCCCGGGGAGGCGGGCAGCATCTGATTAAAAACGGTGCGCGCGTGGTTACATATGCCGTCGCGCGTGGTTTCCGCTCGAGCCAAATTGACAAATGGGGGGCCCGGCGGGACAGGCACCCGTCGTCATCGTCGCGTCGGCGCGCGTGCGGCAGGCGTGCCACGTTCGAATGGGGCGCGTCGCGTTGGCGCGCCTGCACGGACTGCGTGCGTCGTGACCGCGAACGAGAGGTCCTTTGCTTCTCCTTAACTCCTTGAAGGTTGAGGAGACTAACAGAGTCCCCAATCTGTTCATCCAGGCTAGGGCCACTCGTACCACGGGCTTCGACGCACCATAGCAGGTCATGGGACCTCCCACCTCGTCCCCGTCCACCCCGCCACGCGACCCTCCGAGAAACCCCCCCTTCGACCAATGGGCGCACGCCCAAGCTGCCTCCGCGGCGGCCCCCTGTCCGTCTCGCCTCTCTTTCTCCGCGCGTGCCCCCGTCCCGGACGCCCCGAGCGGACGGCGAGAGATCTGAAGCCCGCGGCCGTGCCAACGGCGTTGCGGCCTGGGCCTGCGGGGACCCGATGACCCCTGGCGGCCACCGGCCTCCCCGCCCGCCTGAGGGGCTATGGATCCCTGTGGGTCCTAGTTCGGCGATCGCATGCCTTTCGGTGGGCGGGAGCCCACGCGGGGCGTCCTCGCAGCCCGCGGGAGCCCCGGGACTACGGTGAGTGCTGCATCTCTTTCGACGAAGCCCGGTCCCTTCTGGTCTTCCCCCTTCCCGCGTCGGAGGCGCGTGGCAGACCCGGTGCTGGCCTGAAACCCTTCTCTTAGGTGTCTGTCCAGTCACCGGTGTGCCAGCATCGACTTCTTGTTGGCCGTACTTGGTTCAGGGTCTGAGACCCCTGGTGGCCAGACTGCGCCGGCGTGAAGTCTGGCTCATGCTACCTTTTGCGGCGCCAGGAACAACGCTTCTCCTCGTAGGTATCTCTGCTTACTATATGCGGCATTCCGTTAGGGATGAACTTCGAAGTAGCTAACACTGTTGATCCGCAGGAACGCCAACGATCGAGCGTCGGGGTCCGGCACGGACATCGGTCGTGAATTGACGTTCGATGTCCACGCGCGCGTCCACGGGCTCTCGGGTGGAAGGCTTTCGCGGGCCTCAATAGACTGCCATCGGAGTGACCGGTGCGGACGCGTTTCAACGGAACTCATTCTATCCCGCTCCGACGTCTTGTTACACCTTGCAAGACGCGGTATACAAATGCGGACCGTTTCCCGAAGCCGAAGCCGCCTCCGGTGAGCTAAATAAACTTTGGCGCGAGCGAGCTCACGCCACCTTTCCGAGTATTCTCACTGTTCTTGCACCTGCTATACTGTGATTGCATAGCACGGGTGAGGTGCACCCGCGGCAGGTACGGGGAAGAACCCGCGCGGGTGCGGGGCAAGGTGTTCATTGGGGGACCGCGGTGTACCCGTCCCCATCAGCACGGGTATCCGCAGTACATACTCAACGCTTCCCCCATCTATATCCACAAACGGCATCGTCAGGAACTCGACCGCCGCAGACGATGCCGCGCGTCACCCGTTCAACATCCCCGGCTTCGCGCAGGGCACGCCCGCTATGAAGCCTCCGAATCTCGTCGACGCCGCCCGCAGCCTACCATCCAGACTGGACACTCCGCGGGAGCGACCACGAGTCGTTCTCCGCACGGGGCTCGCCCGCCTCCGCGCACTTCGCGGCCCACGGGGCCGTAGGGGAACGTCGCCCACCGGCGACGGGAAGCACTGCTGCACGCGTCTGCGCGGCCACGGTGCGGACGCCTGACCGAGTTCGAGTTCGCCGCGCACGTTCCTTGGCACTACGAATAACCAGATTGGCGAAGGGTTCTTGGCCGAAAGCTCCCTTCGCGGCCCGCAAGGGCAGTGCTCGTGTGGGGGTGTGCTCGTGCACACCAGCAGAATGTGAGCTTCATGTTCGGCTCGGCATCGCCGCGTCCACAAGAGCTTGTCCTGGGCTTGGGCTAGTTGCGAGTACTACGAGTATTCGTGGGTGCACCCGTAACCCGTACCCACAATTTGTACACGCCCGTGCCCGTAGGTAGAAAACCCGTACGGTAAGTGTAGCCCTAGATCCACCCGTAAGCGACCCGCAATATGCCCTACTAGTAGCCTACGCACTTCACGATCAGGTGATGAAAGCCATAATTTCCAGGGAGCACGGAGGATAGTGGTCGTTACAATTCACTGTCGATGATGATACTATAGTACAAATTCTTAGTGGGGACTTGGGAGGTATGCAATCGCGCCACTACGCATCCTCGCGCCTCGCTCCCGGCTGCGACCACGTCTTCTTCGCCTCCTCGAGCGCCGCATACGGCGCGTCGGGCGCCGTGAAGTCGGCCAGGTTCTTCGCGCTGATCGCCATCCACTTGTGCGCCGCGACGAACATCTTCTCCTCCCACGCCGCGACCACCGCCTCCCGCTCCGCCGCCGCCTGCCCCGCCTTGATGCTCTCCGCGAGCGCGACGCCGAGCTCGAGCCCGTCGAGCATCGCGACGTTCGCGCCCGCCCCCGCGAACGGCGTCATCAGGTGCGCCGCGTCCCCGACGAGCGTCACGCCCGCGGCGTGGTCCCAGCGGTGGCCCAGCGGCAGCTGGTACAGCGCGCGCGGGTACACCGCCCCGACGTCGCAGTGCTCGACGAGCTTCAGCAGCACGGGCGCCCACCCCGCGAACTCCGCGAGCAGCGTCGCGCGCGCCGCGGCGCCGTCCGCGGGGAGCGCGTCCATCCAGCGCTCGGGCGTGCGCAGCCACGCGTACGTGCGGATGCGCCCGTCGCCGTTGCGCTGCGCGCCGAGCACGCGCCCGCCCTGCACCGCGAACGCGCTCCCGTTGCCCACGAGCGCGCGGACGTCCGCGAGCTCATCGCGGGCGGCGACCGCCGGCGCGAGCGAGATCTCCGCGCCCGCGACGCCCGTGTACTCGGCGACGGCGGGCGAGACGAGCGGGCGCACGCGCGAGTGCGCGCCGTCCGCGCCGACGAGCACGTCGCACGTCGCCGTCGCGCCGTTCGCGAAGGCGAGCTCGTGGCGTCCGTCGCCGAGCGCGCGCGCGGAGGCGAGCGCGTGGTCCCACTTGACGTGCTCGGGCGGGATCGCGTCGAGGAGGATGCGGCGGAGCATCGTGCGGTCGATCTCGGGGCGCAGGTCGTGCGGGTCCTTGTGGTCGTCGCCGCTCGTCTCCATGAGGATCGTCCCGGAGGCGTCCATGACGCGGTACGAGTCGCCCTCGGGGCGCGAGTGGGCCTTGAACGCGTCCTCGAGGCCGTTCTCGCGCAGCGCGCGCTGGCCGGAGCCCCAGCCGAGGTCGAGGGTGCCGCCGAGGTGCGCGCGCGAGAACGCGTCGGGCTCGCGCTCGTACAGCGTCGCGGGTACGCCGCGCTTGAGGAGGGTGAGGAGCAGCACGAGGCCGCTGGGGCCGCCGCCGACGATGGCGATGCGGGGAGTCTGGGAAGCGGTGTCCGACATCTACATGGAGGAGAGGGCGCGTCAGTAAGAGCATTTCGTTGAGTCCTCCCATGAGAACTTGCATTCGGTGTAATGGTTAGACAAGTGTCGAGATGGGTGAGTGAATTCTGTGGAAGCTTGGTTGGTCCTCTACAGTAGGGCCTTCGTGTTTTATACGCCTCCATGTACACTGTGGTAGGCTCACGCGAATACGGTGACAGCTACAGCAACGCGTAGGTTATCGGCATATCTGCCTTCTTCGACGCGGTTGTGGCGAGTCGCGATGCATGGGAGACGCTCGGCTTCACGGACGCGTCACCGTCGCGGGGTTCCAGCCGTTCTGGCCAGAGTGCGACAACCGTGGAGTCGGCGTGTCTATTGCAGTCACGCGGTGTTCACACCGAGACCGTGGAGCAGCTTCTTCGAGCAGCGTTCGAATTTGAATGTACGACGAAGGCTTCACGAGGAGTCCGCGCCCGACGGCCACCGAAGCTGACCGGCCGCCGAGTGTGATCCTCTTCGCGACATGAGTGCTCCCATTGATCCAGTGAGCGACTTTCAAAAGTTGCGAGAGAGCCGGAGTGAGTACCCTGTGGGCTAGATGACTGAAGGACATGCATCTGGGCCTGAGTAGAATGCGTAGAGTTAGGGGCTGCCGCTGGCGAAATGAGACGCGCGGCGGCTCGGCGAGAGCACTTACGTTACAGTGGATCGTGCGGCGATTGTGCTGTGCGCAAGGCTGGTGTGGCAGAAGATGCTACGCGTGATTGATGGGAGGGAACAGAAGCGTTAGTTTTAACGGTGCGGTACTCCTGCGCGCACGCGCACCACGGCGATACTTAGGCGAGGTCTTGAACGTTGATTTGGAGACGAGCGCTGAAAATCTGTCATGGGAGAAGAGCAGCGTATACTGGAGATATTCCACATCGACTCAGCCCGTTATTTCACGTGCTCTGTCAAAGGGGAGATTGACGACGGAGTCGTGAATCTTGCTTTCAGCAGATATGTCGAAGTGTGCCATCACAAAGCATGACCGGCCTAACCTCGTTCCGCTTACAACCACGTAACACTGGACGATGCACACCTCCCTAGTGCAACCAGACAAAGAAAATCACAGGCAGAAGGAGGATCGGTCATCAACTCCAAACCACTGGCATCCGAAGAAATACAACACAAAACAAAACGACACGTAGCTATCATGTCCGCAAAGCGTCCCGTCCAGCAGACGGTAGTGGGGGTACCACCACATCCTCCATGTCATCGTCATCCTCGTCGCTGTCCTCCACTTCCACTTCAGTCTGTGCACCGCTCGCAGACCCTGCGGCCACGGCGGTGTTCGTGGAGAACACCTCGGGGAACGCGTTGATGTCCAGCATAAGATGTGCGCCAGAGTAGGCTGAGATCGGCGGTGGCGGGGGCTCAACAGGTTTCGCGGGAGGACGTGGGGCGGGCGCATGTTGAGGAGTAGGCTGTGCAGGCGCGGGGGCAGGCGCTGTAGAGGGGATGGATTGTGTAAGTTGTGCGGGAGGCGGCGCTGTCGGAATGGGGACCACAGGCTGTGGTTGCGCGACGGGGAGCGTGACTTGCGGCACGGGGGGCAGAAGAGGTTCGTCGTCATCCTCTTCTGCCTCAGCGATCTCAGTGAGCTGCGCCGCAAGGAGCGCAAGCTGCGCTTGTAGCGATGCGCGTTCGTCGTCTGTGAGCGTCGTCCGTGATTGCTGCTGTTCTGCTGCCGCAGCTGCATTTGCGAGTGCAGCGAGGACAGCGTCGAGATCATCTGCTGCGTTGGCCGCATCCGACGAAGACTGTCCTGTGCCAGATGCCTTTGCGAGGTCTCCAAAGTTGATGGCCTGGAGAATATGCTGTGCAGCCTCCCATGCGTCCCCATGGTCTGCGTCATCTTTCTCATCTGAAGGTCTCCCTCCTGACTGCGCTGGTTGTGCTTGATGAGCTGTGGAAGACTTATCTTGTGGTTGTTGACCGGGCTGAGGTCGCTGTGGGGGATAGCCCTGGTAGTGATTATGTGGGTACTGATAGGAGTAACCGTTGAATGTAGGTGGTTGATGAGGCTGTGCCTGCTGTAATGGTTGTTGAGGTAGCTGAGCAGGGGGTGGAGGTTGCTGCTGCTGCTGCTGCTGTTGCTGCAGCGGAGCATGCGTGAACGGAGATGATGGCTGAGGAGGGTGATGTACCGCGTAGGTGGTCTGAGCGAGCGTCTGTGGTCGACGAGTTGTGCGTTTTGAGGTCTACGGGGGAGATGTTGAGCTGACGGGGGTTCTCCGAAGACAACAGTTGATACATACTGCACCACCTTCCCATGCCGCATTGAGTCGGTACTTCCCTCCTGGTCGTTTTTCAAACCGGCCTCTCCTGTACGCCTTCTGCAAGGCTTGGCTCGCGCTAGGTCGAAAGTTGGTTTGCAGAGGGTATCGCGAGGCCATCCACGTGAAAAGGTCTTTTGGTGCCGCACCTTCACCCTCGCCACAATCCAACAGTGCTTCAACAATCATCTCCTCGTACGAAGGTAAATCTTCCCCTGACGGAGGAGGCGGCTGGGGAGGTGGTACAGGCGGGGGAACTGGTGGCCGCACTAACGGAGTGGAATTGAATAGTGGTTGGCTACCTTGATTGTGTGGTGGCGGTGGCGAGTGGGCGGGAGGAGGTGCGGGGTAACCGGGTGGAGGTGGGTAAGGATAGGGGTAGTGAGACGAGTATGGCCCAGGAGGAGGATAGTATGGCGCATGGGGATATGCGGCCTGCTGGCTCTGAGGTGGTGGTACGGGATAACCATAGGGAGGATATGGATATGGAGTGGGGGGGTGAAGGGTTGCATGTTGCGAATGCCCGGGAGGTTGTGGCGGACCAGCGTGGGACCCTGGTGCCGGGGAGGATTGAGAAGGGTGTCCAGGAGGAGGCGGAAGGGCCCCACTGTGCGGAGGAGCGGGGGATGCGGTGTGCGAGGGCGTACCAGTGGGTTCGGACGCGCTCGCCTTTTCTCTAGCCTCCTCCGCAGGGTCCCTCAGCGATCCCATTGGCGGGTCGGCATGTAGCGGCGCCGCTTGATGACTCCCTGGAGGATGTACTTGTTGCGAAGGAGCGCTGTCATGGGATTTGTGCGGGGCACCGTTCGCTATTGGTGCTTGCGCGACTTCAGCTTGTGTAGGGGGGTGGTGTGGGGGGGCGGACTTCTTCTTAAGCTCGAGGATAGCAGCATCGAGATCAGGGGGCCAGACGGACGCCTTAACAGAGAGCGGGACGTGCTGTTCGAAGAGCAAGCATATTTCGATGATCTGCTCAGGCGGAAGAAGGTTCAGGTATGTTTTCTTCGAATTCGATGTATTGTTCGGGCTTGACTCCAGCGCTGGGTGGGATGCGCTTTCAACTGAAGGCAATATCAGTATATTCCAAGTGTACGCATATGAAGTTGAGTTGTACCTGAGTCATTTTGAGGGGGAGGGGCCGCAGGGGGAGGAGGGGAGCTAGCTACGAGCATTGGCGGGGGGCTGCATAGAGCTATACAGTCGCTGTGCAGTTTTTCCCTTCAAGATTCTCAGCCACACGCGCCTCCCCCACGAGCGTCTATCTACGAGCACTGCGACCAATGCCCTGCATTTGAAGATCCTCGTCATCATCTTGAATATGCCCCATGAAGCACGTCCCTCCAACCTTTCAGTTGTGTCTCAACACCTTTACAGATGTAACTCGCTGCCATTACTGCTTTTATCGCAATGAAAGTGGGCATGAACAGTTGTATCCAGCTTTGTGCCGATAGGTTGAGTGTCGCTGGTGCACAATTTGTGTTTGTCTCATGAAATTGCTCGCTAATTGATCGTTCAACGTTCAGTGTCTAGACCATGATTTATGTTACGGAAGTATACCAAATCGTCTCGTTGCACCTGAGCGGCTTGAGTTGCTAGCAATGGGAGGCGCATGACTGAATATACTGCCGCTCCTTCGGCATATGATCCCGAATGTGATCGATAACGCACTGAAGCGTGTTCCCAAACCATATCTCTCCGATCGTTACTTAGGTGGTCCCCTGCGAGTCTCTTGTAGCTTCGTCTCGTATCCCATTACGCGTCGATCCGCGTACTCGCTCTCTCTTCTCAACAGCCTTCTAAGCTCTCATACGCCAACATGACGAAGAAAGTCGTCTTTTCAGAGGAGGCCAACCCCCCTCTTCCCATCTACTGTAAGTCTAACTCGTATCCTATACGACATAAACAATATCTAAGCCTTTACTCAAGCTCAGGCTATCATCTCTGGCAAAACCATCTACGTCTCTGGTAGCATTGGTATCACCCGGGACATGAAACTTGTTGAGGGAGGTGTCCAGGCTCAGACCGTGCGTGCAGTGTACCCCGGCCAAAGTCCCACTTTCAGTTGACAGCATGTGGCAAAGCGGGCTGCTCTCGACAACATGACCGGGGTTCTCAAGGGCGCGGGCGTTGACCGCACAGCTGTCGTGAAATGCAACGTCTTCCTCGCCAACCTTCCCCGCGATTTCGCGCCCATGAACGAGGTTTACCTCGAGGTAAGTGCCTTATCTTGCCTTGTTTCCGAAAATTATTCATTGGGTGTTGTCTCTAGTACTTCCCTGTTGATCCCCCGGCCCGTACTTGCATTGGCGTTGCGTCTCTCCCCCTCGGGGCTGACATGGAGATTGAGTGTATTGCGGAGCTTCCCTGAGTTAGAAACGGAGAAGGAAGGAATGACTTGTACTTTAACTCGACAGCGCTCTCCACCATGGAGTTTGGAGCAGCTTGATCCCCAAGCGATGTGACTCCTGCTATTCCACACAGCGAGAGGCGGCGAGTGCGCCACGGCGCTCTCGATAGTTGCTTACGGAAGCGCCCGACTACGTCATTGCCTGAGTGACGCGTCGCCTTCCGGGCCGCAAATTCGAGTGGATTCTTGCAAGTTTCCAGAGAGAAGCCCAACGCGGTACATAACCTGCTTCCTACCGCCACCCTCCTGTCTTCGCACATCAAGTTTCTATTCTCCGTCCTTCTCTTGCTATACTACCTATATCTTGTTTCCGCTGCCTTGACGACTCATGTCGAAGGTTCAACTCTACGTATACGATCTCAGCAATGGATTGGCCAAGCAGCTATCCCGGCAGCTTACGGGGAGACAAATCGACGGCATTTGGTGCGTTACGCCTGTGAGTATGTCATGGCGCATATAGTGACCCAGGCATCTATGAAGCGTAGGCATACCTCCGTAGTCGTTTTTGGGAAGGAGGTGTTTTACGGGCAGGGTATCGCGATCACACCGCCTGGCCAATCTCATGTGAGAGCATCCATTATTCTTGCCTCCTGCTACGTCTGAGTTATCTCAGCATGGGCGCCCCTTGCAAGTCGTGGATATGGGAGAGACATCCCTTGACGAGGAGACGTTCAATGAATACATCGAAGAAATGCGTGATCATTATACTGCCGATAAAGTAGGTTGCGCAGCTTCGTCCACCTATATGATACGTATTGACCTTGTTCAGTATCACCTTCTAGGTACTTTCACATATCAGCCGCATCTCTCTCTCCGCTAATTTGAGACAGATTTCAACTGTAACTCGTTCACTAATGATTGTGTCGGATTCTTGATCGGAGGGACCATACCTGCTTGGATTAAAGGTGCGTGCATGAAACCTGTGTTTGTTTCGTCCGCCGCAACTCGTACTTCCAGATTTACCTTCCGACTTCCTCTCCACCCCCTTTGGTGCCGCCCTTCGTCCAACGATCGACGCCATGTTCCGTAGTCCCACCCCGGGCGCCGCTTCCCCACCACCTCCCCAACCGTCTGCCAATGCGTTGCAGCAAGCAGCGTCCGCATCCCCCAATCCTGCTCTCGCCTCTGCACTCTTGCAAGCAGTCGCATCTCAAGCGTACTCCACGGGTTCACTCTCCGTCCCAACGGCGATGCCATCGTTACCCGCCTCTGGTAGCTCCACCGTCGCCGCACCCATCCATATGTGCACGAACTCGTCAGCACTCCATGGGCTCTTACAGTCGCATCGCGTGGCGGTCGTTTTCTTCACGTCAACAACGTGTGCCCCTTGCAAGATGATCGAGCCTGTATTTGAAGAACTTGCCCACCAGAAGACCCATGGGAGTGGTGGTGGGCGCATTGCATTCGTCAAGGTGGACATGGCAGTGGGGATGGGCAGCCAGGCTGGAGCTGAATGGGGCGTTCTAGCAACACCCACTTTCTTGTTCTTCCTAGATGGAAAGAAGGTTCGTGGTTTCCTTGATCGAATGAGTGTCGACTGACTTCTGCTTAGATGCACGAATTGAAAGGCGTCAATGCTCCTGAGTTGCGCACCCAAATAGACCTTCTGCTGTATCAAGCCTTCCCACGTACGTTTGCATGAGTCAATTGTTCTCACTAGGTACATTTTACTAACTACCCACAGCGCATCCGCACACGAAGCTCTCTCTACCCGCCGTAGAGGCGCTGTCCACCAATCCCATATTGTTCACCCAAGTCCCTGCTCTGGACGCTGTAGCCACCAAATTAGGGTCGTTTATCGACGATGCTGCGCCATCTACCGATATACAATTGGCTAAGCAAGCAATCTCCAATGTCGCTCTCCCCTTCCTCAAATCCCGGTTTCCTGACAAGACCGCATCTACAGCAACTACACACAAACCCGCAATTCCGGCCTCCCTTGTGATTCTGACCAAATGGGCCACATCAACGATCACTCTGGCGAAAACACTCCCTCCTGCACGCCTCTTCCCTCTCGTGGATATGTGGCGCCTTGCTACGCTAGACGAATTCGTGGCGACATGGCTGGCGGCTAACCCTAGCCCAGACCCACAACAGGTGCTCCTGACTATGGCTCTTGAGCTTCTCGATAGCCCAGACCCGACGCAGAAGTCGAGCGCTCGCAATTACTTGCTTACGATCCTCCGCCTCATTGCCAACGGCTTCGCACATGTTGCACTCACTAGAGCACTCCTAGCTCGCGGCGGCAAGCGCGAGGTAGTGACGCGGGCCGTTGTGGCGACACTCCTCCACGAGGACGCGGCAGTGCGCACGGCCGCGGCGAGCCTCGCGTTCAACATCGCTGCAGCGTTGCAGCAGAGCCGGGTCGAACAACTGCGTGGCGTGACTACGGGCAAGACGCCGCTCGAGGTGGAAGAGGATGAGGAGTGGGAGGTGGAACTCGTGTGTGCGGTGTTGGAGGCCATTTCTAACGAGATGCAGAGCGAGGAAGTTGGTGGGTGCTTTGATTCTACGTATGTTGAGTCGCTCATGCTGACGCCGGGTCGTTGCAGTTCACCGGCTTGTCGCGGCGCTCGCGTTCTTGCTTCGTCTGTCTCCTTCGTACGAGGGTCAACTGGCCTCCATGCTGGAAGTGTTACAGTCTAAGGAAACATTGAAGAGCAAACTTGAGAAGGGCGGGTGTGGTGATAATGGAGTGCAGAAGGTGGAGGTGCGGAAGTTGGTTGTGGAGGTCGCGGAGAAGCTCTGCGCTTGAGCGCGAGCTCCCAGATTAGGCGGGCTGTGACTCTCGGACCTGTATACGTCTTGGTTTGGGCCGCTGGGCCCCTGTATCTTGTTTCTCATATATATTTCTGCGCGATGTATGTTGTGGTGTGGTAGGGCACGTAGATGTGATGTTCATTTTGAGAACCCCTCCGGTCGGCTCTTGGCTTGAGCCGACAAAACTCGTGAAGACGATTGCCCCGGATGCGGGGTAACAGATTGCCGGCGGCGCGCGCCGTGCATAAGTATCGCCCGCCCCGCGGCGCCGAGCTCGACACTGCCCGCGACCTCCTCCACCCCATCCACGTCTACACCGCGATACCGGGGTGTCGTGCCCTGACATCCATTAGACTCGACGCTCACTTGGCTCGCTTCCACTCTAACTCCTCTCAAGAGGCTACCCTCGGAGTACAATAGCGCTCTGACAGGCGGCAGCATCTGGATCCCGGACGACCCGCCCTCGCCCTCGCACCAGATCGCCCTTGCCAGCAGCCACTACACCCTTTAGACCGCATTTCTTTATGTTCCAGTCAACGCGCCGCACAGCTTCCGCACGGTCTCTGTCGCTTCTGGTACGTGATCCTTTCTACTTCGCACCGAACGGGCGGGCGCGGGTCGTGTTGTGTTGGGCGTGGAGCGTCTGCGCTTTGGACGTAGGGATAGGCAGGCAAAGGATGCACACGCGAAGATATACTCTTGCGCGCCGTGCATCTGGCGAAGGCGTTTGTCGCCGAGGAAGACCGAGCTGTGGGAAGTCGAAGGGGCCCGGGACGCTGGGAGACTATCAGGACGGTTCTCCGGCATTCTTTCTCAGGATGCAGGCGAACGTGTCCTATAGTATGCTCTGTGCGGTATGCCTTTGCCTGTGTACAGTCTTTGGCTTTCCTCGCTCTTGCTGCCTCCTCGTTGCGTTCACCCCACTCCAGCCAGTCCGCTCACGGAGGTCAGGACAGACCGCGGCCTGCCGCACCTTCCGTCTTGTGCCCCGCCGAATTTCCGTCCCCCGCCGCGCCGGGCCCACCTGCCCACCCGCGCCATTTCCGTAGGACGATGAGCAACAGGGAGACTCGGAGTGCCGCTTGTCCGTGCTAGAGGTACGCCGAGCCCTCCGATGCTCGCGTTCGACCTCTTCCTCCCGCGGCCCTCCCCAGCTCTCTAGAGGGACGTGCTTCGTACCATGAGTCCCATTTGAGCGTGCTGTTCCAGCCGCTTTCCCTTTCACGACTCATCCCTCCGACTTCGAGGTCCACCCTGACACTCCTGCTCCCAGTCAAATAGACCCACCATGTCAAAACCTCGCACCCTGAAGACCTCAGCTCCCCGCAAGTCGGAGGTCCCTCCGGGCTACGTTGCCGACATGTCCAAAGGCCCCATGCTTCGCTACGAGGCGTCTCTCCCGCATCTGCCTGTTCCCGCAATCGAGTCCACCGCGGCGAAGTACCTCGAGACTGTCCAGCCACACTTGACCAAGGAGCAGTTCGCGAAGACCCAAGCGGCCGTACAGGCGTTCGCCGGCTCGGAGCAAGCCAAGGTTCTCCAGGAGCGCCTGAAGGACCGCGCTGCGCAGCCGGGCGTCGCAAGCTGGCTTGCGGATTGGTGGAACGATGTGGCGTACATGGGCTACCGCGACCCGGTCGTAGTGTTCGTCAGCTACTACTATGTGCACTGCGACGACAAGGCGCGTCCCGGTCAGGCGAAACGCGCTGCGGAGCTCTTGAAGGCGATGCTGCCCTTTAGGGCGATGGTACAAAGGTACGCGTTTTATTAACCCGTTGTCTTTGGTTGTCATAAGAGTTGACTGGCCCTAGCCAGCAGCTGGAGCCGGAGAAGGTGCGCGGGGCCCCACTGGCAATGAAATCTTATGAGTGGCTGTAAGTCTCCCTCCATCACGAGTCGCGCTTTGCGCTAAAGAAATCCATAGTTTCCACTCTTCTCGTATACCAGTAAAGCCTTCGGACACTGCGAAGCAGTATGATCCCGCGTCGCACAATCACGTTATCTTTGTACGCAAGAACAAGTTCTTCAAGGTTGCGTTGGCCAACGCGTCTGGACAAGAGCTGTCGGCCGCGGAACTTGAGGCTCAAATAGAGAAGGTGATATCTATGGCAGGCAGCGAGAAAGCTATTCCTGTCGGTGCCCTTACCTCAGAGAACCGTGACATCTGGACCGACGTAGGTCTTGGTCTATTTTGGCCGTCACGCATGGTCTAACATCCTATAGGCACGCGCTACCCTTCTCGCAGCTTCGCCGGAGAACAAGGCCACGCTCGAGGAGATCGAGTCCGCCATTATGGTTGTCTGCTTGGATGATAGTTCCCCGGTCACTCGTGAGCAGGCGAGCTGGGCATGCTGGGTCGGCGATGGCAAGAACCGCTTCTACGATAAACACCAACGTGAGCTCGTTTCCCGTGTCGTATGCATTGGGTGGGACTAACTTTCTCTAGTCGTCATCTTCGAGAACGGCAAGTCTGGTTTCCTCGGCGAGCACTCTTGCATGGACGGCACACCCACCCTGCGTATGAACGAGTTTATGCTCGCCTCGCTCGCTCACGGCAAAGTGAACCTCGGCCCTCCCCGCACCCCCGATACCGGTGCTTCCCTCGCACCCCCAACGGAGCTCACTTTCGTGCTCGACGCCGCGACCAAGTCGAACATTGCAGCGGCGGAGGAGCACTTCGACACGCTCATCGGCCAACACGACATGGAGGTCTTGCACTACGAGGGATACGGGAAGGACTATATCAAGGCGCATAAGGCGTCGCCAGATGCTTGGGCGCAAATGGTGAAGCAGCTCGCGTTCCACAAGATGTTCGGTCGTCCTGGCGTGTGTTACGAGAGCGCACAAACGCGCAAGTTCCAGCTGGGCCGCACGGAGGTCATCCGCTCCGCAAGCAACGAGAGTAAGGCGTGGGCAGAGGCAATGCTCGATCCTAAACAGACGGTGAGTGTGGTCAGGGCTGTAGAGGTGTTACCACTCACCCTATTCATCCCTAGGACGAGCACCGTGCTGCACTGTTCCGCAAAGCGATCTCGCGACACCTCCAGTACGCTGCGTGGGCTGCAGACGGCCAGGGCGTTGACCGTCACCTGTTCGGTCTCAAGAAGCTGCTCAAGGAGGGTGAACCCGTCCCCGAAATCTACACGGACGAGGCGTTTGGAAAGACGAACCACTGGGAGCTCTCGACGTCTCAGCTGTCCTCTCCCTACTTCGACGGCTGGGGGTACGGCGAAGGTGCGGAAGCTTCGTCTTTCCGACGTTTACTAATACCGCTGACGCGTTTCGTTCGCCTCGGCAGTCGTGCCCGACGGGTACGGCCTGTCCTACTCCATCGGGGACGGTTACATCCGCTGGACAATCACAAGTCTCAAGCGGCGCACGGCCGAATTGAAGCACTATCTCGCCGAAGCGGCCACCGAGACCCGGCTCATGATGGAGAAGGCTGCGGCCGCTGCGAAGGACGCGGAGAAGGCGAAGCTGTAAAGACCCCGATGGAATCATTCGAACTTACTGCCGTCGACGTGCTTCGACGGACACTGTATTGTTCGCACTAATTCCAGATGCGATGCATAGTTTATCCTTGGATATCTCTAAATGATACGAATATTGTAGATGATGTTTTGAGAACTTGCACGTTCTAGTTGAGTGGCTTCATATTCCCAAATGGTCGTCCTGAGCCACGAGTCATCCCTCGTGGCTGTGTCGAGGGTTTTCGGCTTTTGCGTGCAAGAACCAATCATAGTTATACATAGCGATATACTTACTGCTCACTGAAAACAGGATACTTTCCAAGGCAAGTCATAGTGAACCCACAGATCCGGGGTATGAGACTGATCTATGACCAAGGTGCATGACGATAGTTCGCCGTCTGGCGTTTATACGACGTAAAAGCCAGGCGTGCGCTTGATCGTTTCGTTCTCTTCGCGGCTCCAAATTTGGTAATTCCTGCCTATTCAGGTGGCACTGCAACTGTACCATCTAGAGTCATGAGGGCGGAAACGAAAATCTATTCCCACTCCTTCCGTCTCAACATAATTCACTCGGAGTGGGAGGTGGGTTGTTTGCCGCCTGGTGCAGCTCGAAGGTCGCCCCGATGTTGTCTGGGCTCACTTCTAGGCTCCACCGACGCGCAGTGCTGTTACAAAGGATCAGCATGACCTCCGCACAGCTCCGCACCTATTTCCCAAGAATGAATTGCAGTGTTGGGACGAGCTCGTGCCCCAGGTACCACCTTTCAAAGCACTTCAGGGACGCGCACGGAAATCTCCAAACGGGGGGAACGCCCGTCCGATTTCCTGGGTAACTCTTGGCTCAATACTTGTTGATGTTGGGTGAATATTTAATACGTTCTCCTAGTTCTTTCTGGACCAAATAGAGCCAAAGGGTAGCCCATAGGACTATAAAGAGGGTAGATAATTTCATGGACCAGCACGAACTCCCCAAAGACTCAACACTCATCGTACCTACATCCTCGTCGCACCAGGTAGCGTTATCATACGTCTATCCACACGCTGTTACTGAAGCTTCTATCCAGCTTACTATTGTCATGGCCTCAACACAGCCCTGCATTGCTATCATCGGCGGTGGCGTCAGCGGTCTGGTCCTCTTGGTCACACTCATCAAACGCGGGGTCTCGGCTACGTTGTATGAGCGCGAAGTAGACCACACTGCACGCGCCCACCTCGGCGGCACCCTCGATCTCGAATGGCACACTGGCCAGCGTGCCCTGCGCGAGAACGACTTGCAAGCAGCCTTTGAGGCTAATTCGCGCCCCGAAGGCGACTTCGCCAGAGTCACCGACGCCCAGGCGAAGGTGCTCCTTCAAACTCCCGATGACCAACCCAAGCCGGAGGATATCCGTCCTGAAATCGATCGCAGCGTTCTCCGCCGCATCCTGCTGGGTGCCGTTCCGGCAGATCACATCAAGTGGGGTCACACGCTCACTTCCACTCGAGCTCTCGGCGGAGGGCAGCACGAGCTCACCTTCTCGAACGGTGTCATCACCATATGCGACGTTCTCATTGGAGCCGATGGAGCCAACTCGCGCGTCCGACCACTCGTCTCCCCCGCCAAGGCGGAGTACACAGGCATCAACGGCGCGGAGATTTCCCTCGCGCCCGAGGTCGCCGCTCGGGACGATATGGCAGACGTGCGCGCTCTTCTTGGAGGAGGGACGCTCTACGCCCCAGAGGCGACCCGCATGCTTATCCCGCAGCTCAACGGCGACGGGCGGGTGCGCACCTACGGGTTCCACCGCGCTCCCGAGGACTGGCCGCTTCCCAGGGAACCGGCCGCGGCGCGTGCGGTACTCCGTGGGATCTTCAGGGGCTGGGCCCCGGTTTTCCTCAAGATCATCGACAACTGCGATGATGCGGCCGTGTACTACCGCCCGCTCTACATGCTCCCGGTGGGACACAGGTGGGCTCACGTTGACGGTGTTACTCTCGTCGGCGATGCAGCACATTTGATGACACCATTTGCGGGCATGGGCGCGAACCTGGCGATGTTCGACGGGCTGGAATGCGGGCTAGCATTGGCGGAGGCCGTGTCTAAGGGGGCGTCCAAGGCGGGGAGGGAGCAAATGGTGAGTAAGTGGGAAGAGAAGATGTTCGCAGAGGGGGAGAAGTGGGCGAGGATCACAGCGGGTAACATGGAGGCTTTCTTCAGCCCTGACGCTCCCGCCTCCGCCGTCAAAAGGATTCAGTGGAACCTACGTGCGGTTGATCCTAGGAACGATGGGGACCAGTCAGCTTCCCGGGAGCCTCGTCTTCACTGATTGTAGAACGCTTCCCCTCGATCGGTTTGACTGTACTTGTCTCATTACGTATGATTGAAAGAACACATGGTGCATTATCGGCGTATCCTGTGGCGGTGCCTTGACCAACCACCCAACATTACGTATTCAAATATAGTGAAGCTTCCCTGTTTTCCGGCGATTTACTATGAGTGCTAGACACGGGTTGCCGCCACCGGCGACATAGTATTAGGAGGTTAGGTACCGAACTGTCGTTCCCCTCGGCCGCGATGACAGCCTTTAGATTGTGCTCTGTCATTCACCAGGGCCGCATGCATACGCGGTGGGAGTCCATGACAAAGAGGAGGCGTAGGCAGCTGATGCGGCGTGCCACATTTAGGTATAGTAATGTTTCTCGAAGAAGTGGTGCAACGATGCCGTAGCGGGTTCACATGCGCCCTTCCTTCTGTCGTGCGCAGTGGCCCGACTCAGTCTTGAAGCTTGAAACGACGGCTATTCGTCAGCGTGGCACGGATGTGTCCCCGAATAGTCTGTACTATGTGGGGTGCGAATCATACTTCAAAGAAGTTGTCAGCGGGTCGGCATGAGGACGCATCCGTTTTGCTATCGTTAGAGTGTATCACCAAGCAATCCTCGCCTACGCTGGATCACAAGGTCAGTGCGCTGGATGTCTGGAGACCCTTTCGCGAAACTGCGAATGAGTGGCGGGCAGTTAGCCGGTATATGGGAGGACTCTGACTTCGCCGTAGGGCCGTCCAGCTGGATATAAAGTCGTGGAGGTCGAGTTGACGGCACCGCGTGCACCAGCACTCCATCCCCTTCACGGTTCACCAGCAATCGAACATCGAGCTCTAACCAAAAGGCAAGAAATATCGTTGTGCTCTGGCGCAACGTTGCATTAACTGAATAAAATAACTTTGCAGATGGCTCCAACTCATCCTCGTATTGCTATCATTGGCGGCGGGCCTAGCGGGCTCGTCGTCCTCCTCACCCTCCACAAGCGAGGCATCCCCGCGACGGTGTACGAACGCGACACGGATCCCTTTTCCCGCTTTCATCTCGGCGGCACCCTCGACCTCCGGTGGGAGCACGGCCAGCGCGCCCTCCGCGAGAACGGCCTGGCGGAGGTCTTCGCAGCCAACTCCCGTCCCGAAGGAGACGACTACGTCGTCACCGACGCCGCGGCCAACGTCTTGTTGAAGACCCCCGAGAACTACCAGTTCAAGCCCGAGGAGATCCGCCCCGAGATAGACCGCAGCACCCTGCGCCGCATCCTCTTGGACGCTGTGCCGCCCGAGTCCGTCAAGTGGGGCCACGCAGTCGCCGCCGTGCGCCCGCTCGGAGGCGGCCAGCACGAAATCACCTTTACGAACGGGACGACGGCGGTGTGCGACATCCTCGTCGGCGCCGACGGCGCGAACTCGCGCGTCCGCCCGCTCGTGTCCGACGCGCCGGTGTCGTATTCGGGCGTGACGGGAGCAGAGATCTCGCTCGCCCCCGACGTGGCTGGGCGGCCGGACATGGCGGACGTGCGCGCGTTAATCGGCAAGGGCACGCTCTTCGCGCCGCAGGACGGGCGCATCCTCATACCCCAGATCAACAGCGACGGGCGCGTGCGCACGTACGCGTTCTTCCTCGGGCCTGAAGACTGGGCCCTCCCCAAGGACCCCGACGCCGCCCGCGCGGCTCTCCGCGAGCTCTACAAGGGTTGGGCCCCGATCCTCTTGAAGCTCATCGACTACTGCGACTCCGAGGCCATATACCACCGCCCGCTCTACATGCTCCCGGTGGGCCACAAGTGGGCGCACGTCGACGGGGTGACTCTCGTCGGCGATGCAGCCTACTTGATGACGCCTTTCGCGGGGATGGGAGCGAATGTGGCCATGCTGACTGGTCTGGAGTGCGGGCTGGCGCTTGCGGAGGCGATCAACAAGGGGGCATCCACGGCGGAGCGGGAGGAGATTATGGCGAAGCACGAGGAGAGGATGCACATGGAGGGAGCGTTGTGGTCGAAGGTCACCTTTGAGAACAAAGAGGCGATCGTGAGCCCAGACGCCCCAGCATCTGCGATGAAGAAGTTTAGCTCCATTGCGCGGGCGGACGGGGAGCTTCCCTCGCTGCAGCAGAAGAGCAACTAGCCGCTTTATGACTCGAAACGACCCCCACTCAGGCAATGTAAACCACGTACACCGCCAGACAGGGAGCAGTGGAATTTCAGGTGCGAGGCTGACAGTGATTATCATGAGCGGATCTAGTGGCTGGCGACTGTTCAACAACGACAGTGGAAATCAACGAGTCGGATGACTCATGCACATGACTCAGCTTATCCGCTCGTTCCGGCAGCAGCAGGGCGGGGGAAGGGCTTGAGGCTAAAAAGAAAATGCGACAGCAAGAATCGAACCACGCTGCTGCCGCAAGAAAACCATCAATGAACCAAAGCGTTTACCACTGCACCATCTACGCAATACATTCTAAAAGCATACACAGTATATAGCAAGCCTTCCATACGAGGCCCAATAGTGCTGGTATTTCCCCGCTCGCCCCTCATGCACGGAGTTGTATCACGCACCTCCTATTCGTGGCTGGACAAACGACATAGTCCAGCCACGTTGTACGTACGAAAAGCAGGAACAGCATGAATAGACAGCTTTCCGCGATCGAGAAGCATAGTTCAGTCACAGAGTAGAGCACTCCGGAGAAAACGCGAAGTCCAAGCATCACGTGGTATATCAGCGGGGTAATCTGAGCCCCGACCGCCCGT